>PVIW01002312.1:11588-226755 GCA_004026585.1 Noctilio leporinus
TTTAGAAAGAGGGGAAGGGAGAGAGGCAGAGAGGGAGAGAGGCATCAATGTATGGTTGCCATTCACCTGCCTCCAGCCACAGACCTGACTGGAGACCTGGTTTGCAACCTGGTTATGTGCCCTGGCTGGGGAATCGAACCTACGACTTTTGGGTTCATAGGCCGGCGCCTTAACCACTGTGCTACCAGCCAGGGCCTAGTATTTGGTTTAATCAGAAATTATAAAATATATATATTGTGAGAGAGATAAAATAGGAACAAAAATGGAGAAAAAGGTACACGACAGCACTATCAAAAACAAATGATCAAAGGCTTATATAGGTGGGATGAGAATAAGAAGAAAAAAGAAAGAGAAAAGCTTGAGAGATTTCTAGGGGAAAGAGAAGTGATTTTGAGAGGGTAGAGGGAGAAGAAATATTAAGAGTGAAGAATGAAAACCAAGCTAAGACAGGGAAAAATGTAAATTTAAAATGAAAAAAAGGGAAGGCAGAAGGCAAAATAAAATAGAAGATGGGAATGGTAAGATTTGAGATTTGAAAAGTAGTGAAGATCTATAAATAAAATTGAAGAAATGCAACAACAACCACCATATCCATAAACAACAAGCAAAGATTGATAAAGGTGGAGAGAGAATAAAGGTATTTTAAAAATGGGAAAAACAATGTGAGATTACTAATGAAAGAAAAATGGCTTTGAGAGGCTGGAATGGGGAGAAATAGTGAGTGTGGAATGGAAACAAGTCATAGCAAGAGAGAAAATAAAATTTAAAATGAACACAAGAAGAGGAAAGAAGAAGGTATAATGGGGTAAGGGGAGGGAGGAGCCAAAAATGAGACTTTAAATAAACTATAATATAAAAACTAGTGACCTAATAGGCATAAACTTGAAGGATAAGAAATAAATTTTAAAAAGCTATTCAGGAGAGGAAAATAACACAAATCATGAAGAAGATTACTGTGGAATTTGTCTTAGTAGAATCTGGTGCTTATAACCATTTTCTCTTTCCGGATCTTACCCTGTTGATATCAGATGGTGGCCCAGTCTGGCCCTAGACAGCCTGTTCAAAACTACCAGAAGCCCACAGTCCGTAGCTATATTCTTCAGCTATTAATCTAGTCAATCTGTAATCAGCAGTCAGGTGTATGTGCCACAGGGTGGGGCAGAGTAATTCCTCCAAGCTGGGCTATTGCTTCCCCTCAGGCTAATGCCACTTGGAGGGGACTGCTCTGCCTGAGCAAAATGGTTTCTGCAATGTGGGGAATGACTCAGCACAGGGATCCTGGTGGCTTCTCCCTCAGCTCTCTCCCCAAAGCTACCATCCTTGGACTCTCCTCAAAAGTGTCTAATCTACCCTACCCACTTTTTGCCAGAGCCCATGATAAGTGACTATAAATGACATTTTATGCATCAGATCTGTAAAAGACTCTATGTATCTCCAGCAGTCTCCCTACTGCTTTTCATAGCTGGATGTTTCACAGCTGCCTGGGGAGCCCAGCTTAAGGTTTAGGCCCCACACTTCTCAGGGAGAACCTCCCCAGCCATTGAAATTTCTTTCCAGCACTTTGGCTGCTGCCAGTGGGAGCCCATCCCACCCTTTGGTGTTTCCTCTGCACTCCATACTAGTCATGTGCCATGAAGTTATTTCTTCTGCCTGTCTGTGGCTATAAGGCTCCTCTACAGCTATTGTTCAGTTTGTTATTCCAAATGATTTCTCTCTAATTTAGTTGTAATTCTAGATTGGTCCTGCAAGGAGGTTAATGTAGGTACCACTTACTCTTCAAACATCTGAGATCTAATTTCTTAATTACCTAAAACATGCCAAAATTGTACTGCCAAGACTACTTTTAATATATACCTCTCCAAAAAAAGCATAATTCTACTTGTTTAATTCAAGTAAAATAGAACTGTTCTTAGATTCTTAGATCTTCCTAAGAGAAACCAGCATGTTTCTCAATTTACTTTAATTCTTCAGAATATTTAATGAAATAATATTTGTACATGCTTTATATTTCTACTTGTACTAATTTAGCCAATATCATTATAGGAGCCACAGGTTGCAACTACAAATATGCATCCATATTATGCATACATAATATACATATACATATCTATACACATGTACAGATATATATATATACACACACACATATTTATGTGTCTGTGTGTGTGTGTGTACATAAATTTGCAAACCCACACATTAAAACACAGTACCAGCCCTGGCTGGCAGCTCAGTGGATTGGCGCCAGCCTGCAAACCCAAAGGTTGCTGGTTCAGTCGCCAGTCAGGGCACATAACCAGGTTGCAAGCTAGGTCTCCAGCCAGGTATGTTTCTCTCCCTTTCTTCCTTCCTCCCTGCCTGTCTCTCTAAAAAATAAAAAATCTTAAAACAAAAAAAAAAAAAAGGAAAGAAAAAGCAGTACCTACTTTAAACCTGCAAAAACAGTTAAATATCAATCCAAAGATAAACAGCTCAAATATCATTAATCTGTTTTGATGCCAACATCTGATAAACAAGCCTAGAATAGTTGGCACAAATGGTTACATCTGCCATGTTATTAAATGTCAATTTTATTATCTATATTTTTAAATCAGTTATTATTCCTTGTCCATTCACATGTAACAACATTACGTACCATAAAATATTCTCAGTTTGAATATTAAAGTACCATTTTTGAAAGAGCTAGGTATTTCATAACATCTTATTCACTTCACTTTTATTGTTTATATATTTTTAAAATAAAAACTCAAACAAAGAGCTCTAGTCCATGGAAGTGAGAACTAAGTAACAATGGTGAATTTTGGAAGAGACAAGGACCTGCTGTCCCAGAGCTTTGTCAATAGATGCTTATCTGACATTTTGGTGAATTTGCAATGTTATAAACTTAAGTTTTTGTTTACACATTCTCTGAACTGTATGGAATTGAGCAAATTAGGGAATGGGCATAAGGTGAGAAGACAACTCCCTGACAACAGAAGCTAGGAGGAAACATTGGCCTTTAAGTTGGAAAAAAATACAATCTCATGACATTTGTAAAAGACATTGCCAAAATTCCATTTGTATTTTGTCAAAATATAATAGTGGCTCTAGCAATTGTGGATGCAGCTGGGGATATCATTCTTACAATGCTTTTGAAATATTTACCTCTTCAAAGAATGACTATTTCTAACATTTACCTTTCAGCACAGCCCTGAAATGCTACTATTTATATTTCAAAACAAAGTTCATAACACATTCTCTTTAGAAAAACAATTATGGTAAGAAATAAAATTTCAAAATAACATCCTGTGGACACTGAGGGAATTTAGAGAGAAAGATACACACACACATACACACCTACACACACAAATTTTTATTGAAGTTACCCATTCTTCCAAACCTTAAAGTGGATTTTATTTCTGTGTCTACATTTTAAAGTTCCTTTTTATAATTCTTTAGGAAAGATGAAGGTGGATGAAGATAATTATGATATATAATGTTCATGCATATATTCATTCATTCACCAAACATTTATTTAACTCATGCAAGTACCAGGTTTTGAGAATATAAAATCCAGTAACACATGATCCTTGCCATTGGGAGTTCACAGTCCATTTAGAAGAGTCAAATAGCTCACTATAAAAATTATAGCACACAAAACTGCTAACTCAGGGGTTTCTAAAAATTGCCAAAGAGATTACTAGGACAGTGACACCTTAATCAATCTGAATATTAGGAAAATATTTAAAGAAAGGTAATTTACATGCTGTTTTTTAAAGAGTTACCTATATGCACTAAAGTGTCCAAGGATAATTAGCAGGAGAGAATTCCAGGCTAGGGAACAGCATGTGGGAGGTGTGGAATAGCATAATATGGTTGAAGGGGTACCAAGTGATGTTAGCTAGCATGGCTGGAGATTAGGCTGAAAAGAAAGAAGTCAGATTAAGAAAGCCATTGCGTGCAAAATTTAGAGGACTACAGGCTATCAACAAGAATTTCAGATAAGACTTGGCGTTTTACAGAGGTTACACTGAGAGAAGAACAGGAGGAGGTACACCATAAGAGGACAGTCAGCAGGAACTTCTCTGTTATTCTGAATGTTTCTCCCAACACATTAAGCAGCACACCCAACTAACAACCTGCCTGCAAGAGAGAATGCCTTTTTATTCAGTTTCTGCCTTCTGGGTCATACAGAACCATCTGTGTACACTGGAGTGTTAAGGGCCTCCTTTCTGATCTCCCCTTCATTAGCACCAATCTAGAAGGTTTATTTTAAGAAACTGAGTTAAGGTATCATGGTATCAAGGAGAGTTGTAAATTAGTTAATTAACACATTTCTGCTCTTGTAGAGAAGAGAATCTGTAGTTTACTTTGTGGTTCACTAAAATTGCAAAGGCACAAAGATAAAGAGGGAGAAGAGAAGAAAATCAGGGAAATGAGGAAGCTTAATATCATCAAGTCTCTCTAGTGATGGAAAAGACAGCACAGAGCAGAGACTGGAAAATGTGGGCCCTAAATGAAGACTTCAGGCTGGCTCCAGAGAACTGCTTGTGTGGCGTGGTGGAAAGAGCTGGACATTTTTTATTTCTATTTGAGAGTAATTTTTCTTTTCTACCTTAGGCAACTTACTTCATTCTCATGACATATTATTTTCTATAGAAAAATAATATAAGATTAAAGAATCTCTGAAATCCCTTCAAGTTTTAATATCTTAATATTCAAGTATGTCATAATTTTGCCCAAGATTGCACCTAAAACATATACTCTATTTTTAAAGTATATTTTATTGATTATGCTGTTGAGTTGTCCCAATTTCTTTTCCCTTTGTTCCCCTCCACCCAGGGACCCCTTCCCTCCCACAGTCCCACCTTTAGCTCATGTCCATGGGTGTTGTATATAATTCCTCTGATTTCACCCTTTCTAGTATTATTCTTAACTTCCCCCTGTCTATCTTGTACCCACCAATTATGTTTCCTAATTCCTCTGTCATTTCCCCATTTCTCCCCTTTCTCACTCCCAGCTGATAACCCTCCAGTGATTTCCCTACCTATGATCCTGATCTTATTCTGGTTGTTTGCTTAGTTTATTTTGTTTTTTATTTTTTAGATTCTGTTGTTGATAGTTGTGAGTTTGTTGTAATTTTAATGTTCAAAGTTTTGATCTTCTTTTTCTTAAGTAAATCCCTTTAATATCATATAATAATGGCTGGGTGATGATGAACTCCTTTAGCTTTACCTATTATGGGAAGCTCTTTATTGGCACTTCCATTCTAAATTATTATTTTACTGTATAGACTAATCTTGGTCATAGGTCCTTACTTTTCATCACTTCGAATACTTCTTGCAGTCCTTTCCTGCCTGCTAAATTTCTTCTGAGAAATTAGCTGTTAGTTTCATATGAATCCTTCTGTAGGCAGCTCTCTTCTCTTCTCTTGCTGCTTTTAAGATTCTCTCTTTATCTTTAAACTTTGTTATTTTAATTATGATGTGTTTTGGTGTGGCCTTTCTTTGGTCTAGCTTGTTCTGGACTCTCTGTGCTTCCTGGAGTTGTATGGCTACTTCCTTTGCCAAATTAGGGAAATTTCCCTTCATTATTTTTTCACAAAAGTTTTCAATTTCTTGCTGTTCTTCTTCTCCTTCTGGAACCCCCTAGATTCAGATGTTGGCACATTTTAAATGATCCCAGAAGTTTCTAAGCCTCTCCTCTTTTTTCTCAATTCTTGTTTCCTCATTCTGTACTTTTTTTATAAATACAGAATGACTTATAAAAGGTTGACTAGACAGGTTGATTGTTTATTTCTTCCTTCCATTCCAAATCATTGATTTGAACCATGGATTCCTTCCCTTCACCATTGGTTTTGTGTAGATTTTCCTTTGTTTCACTTAGCTTTCACTTTACTTCTTCCCTTCTGTATTAGCCATACTCAAGCATATCTGTCAGGTCTGAGAACATCTTTATCACCAACATTTTGAATTCTGCATCTGTTAGGTTGGCTATCTCCTCATCTGTTAGATTGGCTATCTCATCAGTTAGTTTTCCCACTGTAACCTTGATCTGTTTCCAATTTTGGGCCATACTTCCCTGTCTCCTCAACTTGACAGACACCTGTGTGTGCCTCTGTGTCTTAGGTAGAGCTATTGTACCTATTGTAAGGGGGTGGAGTCTTAGGTATTTGTCAGTGTCATATGACCCATTTCACTATGTTGTAGTGCTATATATGGGGGAGGGGTCTGAGAGGGAACAATGCTTCTTGCTCAGCAGTCAGCACTTTTCCAGGCACTTCTCCCACTTCCTATATGGAACTGGCACCTCTCGAGCCATTGTCCAGGCCATGATTCCCATAGTGGCTGAGCTTGCAGATGTTCTAGGACTGTGGAGGCCTCTAAACAAATGAGAGACCAGTAGTTTCTTCCACCACCCTAACCCCCTGCTGTTTTTTACAGTCAGAAGCAATGAAACTTTATTCCCCCTGCCCCCTGCTGCTGGAACCGTGAGCCTGACAGTCTAGTTTAGTGCTAGGAGTGCTCCCTTGGGGTCCCTATTTTTTTTAGTACATGACTGAGCTTTCTGTCCTTGGACCATAGCTGCAGAGTCGCTAAACCACCCTGCCAAATTGGGCCACCAAACCATGTATTCTCTCTGTCCCAGCTCCATCCCTCCTACCTGTATGGATGGATATTTCTTCTTTACATCTTTGTTTATTAGACTTCCATGCAACTTGGTTTTCTGGAATTTCTGGTTGCTTCTAGTTTGGAGGTAGATGTATTCCTTCTGAGTTGCAAAGGGAGATGCAGGGTGTCTACCTATGCCTCCATCTTAGCTGGAAGTTTCTATTCTGGGCCCTTTTATTTTTATTATTTCAAACTTACTTTTTACGCTCTTCTTCCTGAAATGAACAGTAGATAAAAAGCATTAAATTCAGTGAATATTTTAGTGATGTGTATGTATAAAATTATGTTTGGTTTTTAAAGGAGGGCTGCTGTATAATAAATTATTTGGTCTTTGTCCCAGTTTCCTGAGGGAGAGATTATAAATCTTTGGAATTTCTTGAGTGATAAGAGGCATGTATCTCTGTTTTGCATGGTGGGCTTATGGGGCAACACCTGAAGTAATGCAAATAAGGTGATTCATGACTGGTCTCATCACGAGTGCTCGCCACATCAAAAAGACTGATTGAGTGATTATAGGTTTGGAGCTTTGAATGATGTGCTACCATCCTGATCTCTGATCTCTATGGCGTAGGTGGGAGCTAGAGATTGAGTTCAATCCCATGGTCAATGATTCAATCAATTATGACCATGTAATGACACCCCAATAAAATCTTTGAATATTGAAGCTCTTAGGTCAGCTTCCCTGATAGGTAATCATCCATTTATGAGCCAAGAGCGTGCCATGTTCTGATGACATAGAAACTTCACTTTTGGGACCCTTCCTGGTTTCACCCAATGTGATTCAGATTTATATCCATTTGCTATAAGAAAAGTGTAATCGTATATGAGTTCTGTCCCGAAAGTATCGGCTGTGCAAACTTTTAATTATGTTGACATTGGCTCAAAACTTTCAGGACAGACCTCTTATAGAGCATTTTTCCTAAGTTCTGTGAATCGTTCCAATGGATTTTTGAACTTGAGGAGATAGTGAAAATGCCTGAATTGATGGCCAGTTGTTCAGAGTGTGGCTTGCCTGTGCACCCCTAAACTGTAGCTAATGCATAAAACAGTCTTTTTAAGGACTATTCCTTTAACCTGTGCAGTCTGTGCTAGATGTGGGAAGTTAGCACTGGAATGGCATTATAAGGGCTTACTGAATATTTTTGAAGATTTTCAAAATTACATTTTTACAAAAATTTGGTGACTTATTTTCCTAATTAAACTCTCTGGAGTGTCACTGCTTCATTACAGTAGCCATGGGTGCAGATGCGGCAGCACATGGTCTCCTCATAGGAAAGAATTAGCATTATTGAGTTGCTGCTAAAGGAAAAGATTAGATGAAGAGACAGATATATTGCAACTATCAAATAAGAAAAGAGGGCACAGAAAAATGTCAAGTTGGGGGGATCAAACTTCTTTTAGTTTTTTAAATGGACTCAGGTATAGAGCCAAAGAAAATAATAAATAAAAAAATTGACATTAGATTCATTAGAACACTATATGAACTCAAACACAAGGGAATTTAGAGCATATAATTCACTGGAAGAACAACAATTATATTCAAAATCATAAATATGGTAAGGTTTTATGGGAAGTATCACTTATTTATCATTGCTTAAAGACTGTTGAATTTCATTATATTGAAATGTAACTGTGACCCACCTTAAAAATGTGATACTACTTTTCCCATATGAGAGAACACAAATTTCTAGAAAAAAATTCCAAAAAAGAAAAAAAGGAAAGAAGAAAGCATTCCAGGACAACTCAATTGCTTTTTCACATAGGTAATATTCAATAATGCAAATAAGCTAGCATAATGTAAATTGACTTTCATGAGACAGTTTGAGGTTAGTTTAGCTTAAGAAAAATTATTGAATCATCACGTATATTTTTCATAAGTACATTTCAAACGTTAGTTCATTTATCTGGATACCGATATAATGCTTTAGAGGGCAGCATTAATTCAGAGAAGAAGGCAACTCATGTGATATACAGTTGCAATCAGTGGGTAATAGAGGAGGAATACATAAAAAGATGAATCATTAAAAGCACCATCAAATTCCATTCCAGTTCCTTTCAAAAACTCTCTCTACACTGCAAAAGCAACAGAGCTCTTTTAATCAAAACACTTAGCATTCAAGTGAATTAGCTGCGTGTGCTAATGCCCCTGTCACTTTCAGAAGTCTGGTGATCATGCTGGTGTGAGGTGGCAGTGCAGCTAAGTGACCTCCTTAATGGTGACATCCCTATGACTCAGATAATCACTGCTGCCGTCTTTATAGCTACCACTGCCTCATTCTGGATGAGAGCCTTTGGAGTTGTGAAACCAGAGAATAATTTTTCATTAATTCATTAATCTTTCTGACAAACTCTTATTCATCATTTAAGTCCCAGAAACCACACTGGCAAAATTAATTACCCCATTATCTGGAATCCTATAGCTTTTTAAGAAATATTCTAATATGGACATGAACTGACTTAAATATTTGTCTCTTTCTAAATATCTTGCTTAACCAGAATTCTCTGCACACTGATCTTATTGTGTGTATGTGCATAAATACACACCTGTATGGGATTGTACATAAATTCTATATCTTAGGATTCTAGCAGATAATTTCTGAAAGGCTAACTTTCTGTAACAAAGTGAGCATAAGCATAATGACTTAAATAAAATAGAAGTTTTTTTATTTTTTATGTGTAAGAGCCTCCAGGTGCATGGTGGAGGCTGATGAAGCTGTTCTGGTCCACAAAGTAATTTGGGAAATCTGTCACTGAACAAGTTATTCCATCTGCTTGTTTCCTCGTCCTCTAGGGTGTTGCCATTCTTGCATTGTCAAAGTGGGATGCCCCTTTCATGTTCAAGCTCACAGCAAAAAGGAAAGGGAAAGAAAACAAGAATCTGCTCTTTATTTCAATGCCAATGCTTAGCCGGGCCACTAACTGTTTCCCTAACAGTTACTAAACTTGGTCCCATGAATGACCATATCTACATTTGGAGGAAAGTGAAATATGTATTCTTTAATGGAGTGGCCATGTGTTTCCATGGCTATGGGAGAAGGAGAGAATGGTTTTCTGGGAAAGTACAATAATTTGCCACATTTACAGGACATATCACATAAAACAACAAAGGCGGATACAACAAAACTCCAAAGAGGACTTGGGGAAAAATAAAACCTGAATGTTCTTCAGCTGTTTCTCAACTAGGGAACATTTCAGTTCTGGAGACATTTTTGGTTTCTATAACCAGGGATGGGTTGCTAATGGCATCTAGTTCATAGAGGCCAAAGATGAGACTAATCATTTTATAATACACAAGAGAACAGTCCACATCACAAAAAATTATCTGGCTCAAAATGTTAATACACTTGAGAAATTCTATGTAATAATTTTCCTGTCTCTGAAATATTGCATGCCATTTAAAACAAGTTGGGAACATAAAATTTATATAAGGACAACATATCAGAGATATTTATACCTCTTTTGCTGTTTTACCTATGTTACCCCTACTTGACTCTAAGGAGTTTGAGATTAGATATCTCCTATTGTTGTTTTCCTTACAGGCATGAGGGCAATTATTTTGTGTTTTTTTAATGGATAATGATGAATACAGAGCATCTCTTTTGTGCATTGCTTTATACCAGTTTCTTCAGTGATTGCTGGAAAACTATTCTCAAGATCTTTTCCATTGATAGCCATTGTTTTTGATATTTCTTGAAACCCTAATGCTAATCCTAACCCAAACTCTAATTCTAATTTCCACATCAACCGTATCTCTACTCATTTCTATCACATTTACAGAGATATCTGTGCCTGGAGGTCACTTCATACACATCAGGCCATCACAGTTGGAAAGACTAAGTTAGTGACCCATAGCCATGCCTTCATTTCAAATGTTTTCTGTCAAAGCAAGACAAATCAGGAATCAGTTCTAAATCATTAACTTTTTAACAATGCAGCTAGATGGAAACATAATTAAGATTTACAGGACTGAAAAGGAGGTGGCTGCTGTTTAAACATTCAAATGAGGAAATAGGACAGCCCAGGCTTTATAAGAACCTGTGATATAACAAACATATTCAATAAACTGAGAGGAATGAATTAGAGAAATGAGTTTTTGGTGAATTTCATGTGAACTTTTGACCTTCTAAAAGGTTGCAAAATTGCTTTTCTCCCCTATTAGCCAGCCTTCCGAGAAACTTCTCTTTTTCTTTTTACTTTGCCTTCTCTGTTTCTACTTTTCTCTCTGTTTGTCTCTTTCTCTCTCTCATCTTCCCTCTCTCTTTTCTTCTTCCCATATTTTCTTCCTTTTTCATTTTTTCAAATTGTCCCAACCTTCATTCCTAGGCTATTAATTCAGACTTTCTCTAGCTTAGTGCCCTTTTGCAAACTTTCTTAATCAGGCCAGAGATCATACAATACGCAGTTTGTATCTTTCAATCTTCATGCATCCCTTAATTTGCCCAGAGACAAAATTTGATTTTCCAGCACTGCCTCAGTGTTCTCCATTGGGGAAAAAATATATTATGATCATTATCAAGTGCACCATAAGAAATCACAAGAAAGGCAACATTGTGCATGGAGCTTATTGAATTGCAAACAGCTTTTTCAGAAATCAAAGTGCCCCCTGATGCAAATCAGATGCTTACATAATACTATTTCCTTGGAGGGTGACAAAGGAGTGATGGGATTAAGATGCCCCTTTGTGGTAGAGCAAAGCTTTTCTGTCTTCTTGCTTAAAGCAGAATATTTGACATATTAACTGGATTGGCATGAAATGTATCCAAAGCTATTGAATGCACCTATTTTTCTTGATAGAAATTCTAACAAACCTCTTACCACGGAATCTGAAGCAGCTGGAAGCTACTATGATATTTTTGCCCCTTTTTCCCTTCCCACTTCTGTCTCTCCACATCCCTCTCTATCTTTTCCCTAGATATTTAACAAAAACTGGTCACAGCATGAATGAAAAAAAAATCCATCTTGTACTCACTGGATTTTATAAGTGAGCCTCATTTTATAATACCGATTGTACACACATGTGCTACAGTGCTTTTTTGTTTTTTACATATGGCATACCAAATTAGGACCAGTGATCCAGCAGTCGTTTTGCATAAAACCAGATTCCAGTTTGACAGGGCTATGCATCATCACACACCCTTAAGAATAATGCTCTGCTGTGTTTACATGTGTCTTCCCAGCAGCTGATTTCTAAATATGGGCGCTGATGCATGGCATGTATTAGAGACTGGAATATACCTCCTATTGTGCAATCTAAATGAAGCCAACTGTATTTCCTGCAAGAGTACCCTGCCTTCCTTTCTTTTGTCCTCTTATTTCCTGTCTACTTTCTCCTCTTTATTTCCTTCTTTTCCTTTGTCATCATTACTTCTGTTCATGTTTTCCTCTTTTGATCATATTTTTTTTCCTTTTCTGCTAATTCAGAGAATCCTTGAAAATGGCATTGTATCTTAGTCTTTTTACATTTTGGTAAAAAGGATTTGGCCATAAAAGTGTGTCAATAAATGCTTACTAAATAAACTGTTGATGCTATATTTGTAATAGTTAAAAGCATATTCATCTATGATGATGGCATTATGCTAATACATAAAAAATGTTTATCTTTGTTATTGTTATTAAAATCACTTGTTCTGCCATCATCATTGACATGTTGACATATCATCATTACTATGACTGCTTATTCTCCACACTGAACATTGTAAGTAGCATTTGTTTAATTCTGTAGTGACTTTGCTAGTATCTCATCTACAAAATATAGATAATAATAGCACCTTCTCTATAGGTTTCTTGGGAAGACTAAATGATACAATATGCAGAAAGCATTTATCAGAATAAGAAGTATTCTATGTGTTAGCCATTGGTATAATTATTATTTTTTAAATTTCCATCTTACAGTTGTAGAAATAGGAACAGAGAGGTTAGGTGGTTTTCCAAAAGTCACTCGGCTGTTAAGTGACAGAAATTGGAAACAAACTCAGTTTTGGCCCTATTGACAAGACTATACTAAAACCACTTTTCCATTGTTAGAATTGACAAAAGTAATGACAAATAACTATTTTAACAAATTTAGAAAGAATTTTTTTCAAAAGTAAAGGTGTAGATTGGCACTTTTTTCTAAGAGAAAATAAATATGTAATGTTAAAAATTTACATAACCTTACCTTTGAAGTCTTCTTTATCATAGATTGGGAACACAGGTGCACTATACTTATGTAAATTGAAGAAATTTATCTACAAAGTTATAGTTTTTGCTATAGCAATAATATTCAATAATATAATTTTAATACTTTGATATTAAACAAAACTTTGAATAGTTGATGAATTTCATTTCTATGGCAATATCAAGGAGAAGTGCCAGCCTTCCTTTATCCTGTTCTTCCTTGCTCTTCTTCTGCTTTGATGATCTCTGATTTTGATTATTGTCTTTTAGAATTAATGAGATGATTATAGGTTAAAGTTAAATATTTAGGAATTTATGTAAATATTTAGATGAGGTATAAGGGAATTAACACATTTCAAAATCATAATAAAATTTTTTACTTAGAGGATTTCACAAACTTGAATAGAAATACTTATTAAAATTACTACATATGACTACATTATCAATAACCACATTGTAGTGAATCTAACATTGTTGCTTATAAGATGTACCTTATTTTCTGTATAGCTAAGAAAAAAAATCAGCCAATCAAGTCCTTCTTATCACTTAGTCTTTTTAACTTCAAATACTAAGTGAGATTTTTAGACTTATTTAAACATTGATTTTGATCATATTTGTCTTGTGTCTATATACAAAGAAAAATTCAGCAAATTGTATTGGTTAAGTTATTCCTAAAATGTCTTCCTATTTAGAACAGACTCTTCTCAATTACTTGTTGAATCAGAGCCATTGACAACACTGGTTTCCCACATAATATTATCCTTTATGCCAAAAGAATACTAGTGATGTAGCATTTCTTGAAAGTTTATATAGGAAATTAATGTTAGTGGTGCTTGGTTTTTAAGCCATCTTACAATTATGGAAGATCACTCTGCTTTTAATGTTGCTACACACTTTCCTGTTTTATCACCCCCCTGCTCCCACCACATTATGTATTGTTTAAAAATTGTTCCACTAGTGTCTTACATTTAGGTTTTGGGTTTTGTTGTGTTTTCCAAAATCACTGACAACCATTCTGAAAATTTAGTTAATAGTACTTTTAATGTTTGACCTTGCTCAAGCAGTGATAACTGCACCTTTACTCAGGTAATGATAAATAAGATTGTCTGATCAACTATGATGGAAAATATCAGTTGTAAGACATATCTTAATTTTAGTGTTAAAATTAGAAAAAAATGTGTATCTCAGGGTCTATAAAACAAATAGATCAGTGAAGAGATACATGGAACAATTTTTAACCTTTCTAGGAAAAAAAAGATAAATTATAGCTAAATCAAAAATTCTGCTTTTATTTAAAATGTAAAGAGCAACAAAAAATGGTCACCTTCCCTGGATAATTAATTGACACCCTACTAGGTAACATAGCACAAAGAAGGGCTAAGAAATTTAAAAATCAAATAAAAACAAATATATAAAATTAACAAAATTTATGGGATATAGCATTAAAACATGTATTAGAAATGAAGGAAGACGTAAAAGCAATAACCAAAAATTCTACTTTACTAAACTAGAAAGAAGAGTCAAATAAACAAGACAAGCAGAAAAAGAAAAGAACAAAGGAAAGACTTTTCAAACAAACAGAAGCTTAGAGAACTCATTGCCGATATATCTGCACTATGAGAAATGTTAAAGCTTGCACTTTACAGTGCCGTATAAACATCTGAATTGCACAAATGACTCATTGAAGAATCATAAAATTAAATTAAATACAAGAAAGTTTTTCTTGTTTTCAATTGGTTAGGAAGGTTAAGTAGCTCAGTAAAAAGTAATAATAATATGTTATTAGGTTTTTAAAATATGCAGAGGTAATTCTAGAACAAAAATAAAGTAGATGAAAGTGAGGAAATGAAAGTATGCAGTTGTAAAATGAAGTGAAATAATATTTTTTGAAGTGAGATAATATATTTTGAAGATTGGCTGTATTATAAACCAAAGAGAAATAACAAAAAGAAAAAATTAAGAGAACCAGATGATAAAAATATAAAGTAATAGCAAGTTAGTAGATTTATGCTCACTCATTTTAATAATTATGTTTAATATAAATGGCTTAAACCCCTTAACTAAAAGGCAGCAAGTATCAGACTGGATAAAAAAATTAAGACCAAATGCTTCCCACAAAAAGCCCACTTTGAACATCAGTAGTTTATCAGTAGTTTAAAATTAAAAGAATGGAAAAACACATGGCAAGCAAATATTGATCAAGAGGAAGGGAAGTGGCTATATTAATACAAAATAGAACACATGGTTGGGAAACCATTCCCATGAGTCTCTAACATATCCTCAAATCTTGTGGCCTTATATTTCCTTCCAGAACCTATGAAATTTATGGCACTGTGATGTGAATAAATCAATTTGTCAAGAAGACCATAACAATCCTAAGAATTTATTTATCTTACAAATCACCAAAATATATAAAACAGATGCTGACAAACATAAAAGGAGGAGATGAATCAGTCATTATAGTTGGACACTGCAAAATTTCTTTCTCAGTAATAAAACAAGAAGACAAAATATAAATAAGAATATAGAGGATATAAAATAAACACTATAGACCAGTTTGATTTAATTTATATTTTTAGAACAAAGAGCCCCCAAACAGCAGAATGCATATTCTTTTAATATATACAGAATGTCTACTCAAATAGGCCATATTATGGGTCATAAAACAAAAACATCAATATATTAAAAAGAATTAAAGTAATTAATCTGGTTACAATGAAATGAAAAGATATCAATAGAAAAAAATTGAATAGTCTCCAAATATTTGGACTTAAACAATACAATTTGAAATAATCTATGATTTAAAGGAGGGAATTACAAAGTATGTTGCAATAGACAAAAATGAAAATATAACTTGAGATGAAGCTAGAACATCATATGGAGATAATGATAACAAATGATTACATTAGAAATATCTCAAATCAACAAACTAATTCAGCACCTTGAAAACTACAAAAGAAAAAATATATATATATATCTTGAATATAATAATAAAAAGGAAGGACATAATAAAGAGCAACAATTAATTAAATTTAAAAATTAATAAATCTAAAAACTGACTCAATTCAAGTTGGTAAAACTTTAATTAGAATGTTGAAAAAAAAAGTGATAAAAAATACCAATATGAAGAATACAAGAATACAAGAACAAACATAACTATAGATTTAAAGTGGTAATAAAAAATTATAAACAACACATTTTATAGCAAATATAATTGATAAATTTCTGGAAATTATAGATTATTGAAGCTTACTCATGGAGAAGGTGGCAACTACATAGCCTGGTATTAAGGTATTTATTTGAAGTTGTAGCCTAAAGTCTTTCCCCATAGTAAATTCTAGACCCAGATGGCACAATATATTTAAAGAAATATCTCAATTTTACACAAACTCTTTTTGAAAATGAATAATGAGAGAATACTTTCAATTCATTTAATGGGGCCTACAGTTACTAAAACCAGAAAAAATATTATAAGAAAAGAAATCAACAAACAACACGTACTGGTGAGGATGTCAAGAAAAGGGAACTCTTGTACTGTTGGTGGAAATGCAGACTGGTGCAGCCACTGTGGAAAGTAGTGTGAAGATATTTTTAAAAATTAAAAATAGATCTGCCTTTTGACCCAGTGATCCCACTTCTAGAAATATATCCAAAGGAACCCAAAACACAAACCTGAAAGAACATAAGCATCCCTATGTTCATTGTAGCATTATTTACAATCACCAAGAGGTGGAAGCAGCCCAAGTGTCCATCAATAGATAAGTGGATAAAACAACTACAAGTTATTTATGTGATAGAATACTACTAGGCCAT
Organism: Noctilio leporinus; assembly: GCA_004026585.1. NCBI lineage: Eukaryota > Metazoa > Chordata > Mammalia > Chiroptera > Noctilionidae > Noctilio > Noctilio leporinus. The sequence goes on from PVIW01002312.1 coordinate 28,205, forward strand.
AAAAAATAAAATTTTACTTTGCAACAGTATGGATGGACCTGGAGAACATTACACTAAGTGAAATAAACCATTCAGAGGAAGAAAAATATCATATGATTTCACTCATATGTGGAATCTAATGAACACATAAAGAGCAGAATGACAGTCAGTGGGGGTAGGGGGAGAGCTTTGGAGATGAAAGGACTGAGTGAAAAACAAAAGGACTCATGGACATGCCCAACAGTGTGGTGACTCCTGGGGTGAGGGGTGGGATTAGCGGACTAAATGGTAAAAATATACAATAAGATAAAAGTAATAACAAAAATAACCCAAAATCCAGAAACAATGTAAGTTTCAAGCTGTAAATAAATAAATAAATAAATAAATAATACAGTGTGATGATTTGATAGGGGACCCAATATGAAAGTATGTCCACCATTACTTCCCATATTTACCTTTTCCTTTTTTGTGAGATGTTCAGCTCTTTTAACAAATTTCAATTATACAAATCAGTATTATCAGCTATAGTCACCTTATTATACATTAGATCATCAAATACCTTACTCACCTTATAACTGAACATTTAAACTCTATTATAAATGTCTCCCTATTTCTTCCATTGCTCAGTTCCTGGATACCACAATTTTTTTTTTTTTTTTTTTTTTTTTTTTTTTAAGATTCCATATGTATGGGATGCCATACAGTATTTGTCTTTCTCTTACTTTACTTAGTACAACGCTCTCCAGGTTCCTGCTTGTTGTCCCAGAAGGCAGGATTTCTTTCTTTTTAAAAGCGAAATAACATTCCATTATGTGTATCTACTACATTTTCTTTATCTGTAGAGCAGACACTGAGGTTGTCTCCATAACTTGGCTATTGTGAATAGCATTGAAATGAAAATAGGGATACAGATGTCTCTTCAAAGTAGTGATGCTATTTCCTTCAGGTATTTAACCAGAAATGGAATTGCTGAGTTACATGGTAGCTCAACTTTGAATTTCTTGAGAACCTCCATACAGTTTTCCATAGTGATTGTACTAGTTTACATTCCACCAACAGCATACAAGAGTTCTCTTTTCTCCATATCCTCACCAGTGTTTGTTATTTCTCATTTTTTGATAATAGGCAAGAGGTGATATCTCACTGTGATTTTTGAGGTTGCATTTCCCTGATAATTAATGATATTGAGCACCTCTTTATGTACTTGTTGGTTATTTGTATGTTTTCTTTGAAAAAAAATTTATTCAGGTCCTTTGCCCATTTTTCAATTGGGTTCTTTATTTGCTATTGACTTGTATGTGTTCCTCATATAATTTGGGTATTACCCCTTTATCAGCCTGGCCTCAGCTACTGGTTGTGCCTTAAACATTTGTGATTATCCAGGCAGTGTTGGTCCCGGTGGCTTCCAGTGGCTTCCAGTGGCTGAGGGTGTGCCATGACCTGGCAGTGTTCTTAGGGGAGGACTGCCATCATCACTAGATCCGTGATGATTAGAAGCCAGGCCCTCAGGCAGCCACTGAGAAAGTGTGTAGTTAAGCTGCTTCTAGGGAGAAATGGCAAGTGGGTGACACTGGTTAATAAAATTATATAGATTTCAAGTGGGCAATCCTATGATATATCATCTGTATATTGCATATGTACTCACCATCCAAAGTCAAATCTCCTTCCCTCACTAAACACTTGACTGACTCCCTCTACCCTTTACTATTTCCCACCCACCTTTTCCTCTGGTAGCCACTATACTATTGTCCATGTCTAAGAACTTTTTAAAATCTTATTTGTTAATTTGTTGCTTTCTGTTTTATATTCCACATATGAATGAAATCATGGGTTACAGTATGAAGTTTCCTCAAAAAGTTAAGAATAGGGTTATTGCATCACCCAGCATCCCAAGTTCTGGGTATCTACCTGAAAATTTGAAAATATTTATTTGCAAAAATATATGCACCCTTATGTTAACTGCAATATTATTCATGATGACCAAGACATGAAAACAACGTAAGTGTCCTTCATTAGGTGATTGGATAAAGATGTGGTACATGTATATTATGGAATACAACTCAGTCACAATAAAAGATGAAATACTGCCATTTGTGACAACATAGATGGATATCATGTATATTAAGCAAAATAAGTCAGATAGAAAAAGTCATGATGGGTATTTTTATCTGCTCCCTCTGTGCTGAACCTAGCTAAATATGCAATGGTGGGGAAAGGGGGATGGTAAAGAAATAGGAGAGAGGAGATGCATGGTGGGTGAAAATCTTCCTGCTTCTTTATTGAGTGTGGGACCCATGAGTGCAAGTGCCCTTGGCATCTGAACTAGTCAATCCGGGGGCCCATTCCACCACAGCAGCCTCAACAGCTGGGTCGCCAGAAGTGTGTACAAAATACTACCAAAGGCATGTTGTCATTCTGCTTATACTGTTAGAGCCAAAGGAGAAGGTGGATCCCCCAGGCTCAGGGGTGGAAAGCAGACAACCCCTAGAAGTGCATGAAATTAGAAGCTGGACCCTCAGGTAGCAGTCAAACCCCCTGTAGGGAAATACTGAGAGATGGGAGTTTTTGCCTGCTTTCACTGCACGGAGCCTTGAAGTTGTAACCTCAAGAATGCTTGCAGACCCATTAAGAACTACTTTGTTTTAGTCCTGTGTGTTTCATGTCCACAGTCACCACAGTATTTCCAGCTCCTCCCACTGCAAGATGGTTGATTAATAAATGCTCTCATAATTGTTTAACAGATGTATGAACTGAATCGAGTATCCTTAAAAAAGAAGAAAAGTTTATCAAGACATCCATAGGAAAGGTCAATAGCTAGTTTATATTTTACACATTAACTCCAAAACAATGGGTTCTAGTACAAGTATACATTAGAATTTTGTTTTTTAAGCTTTTAAAGATTTTACTGAGTTAGAATCTCTGGTCACAGATATTTAAAAACAAAGGCCTCATGGGTTTTCTAATACGGTTAATAACATGTGATCCTAAATGAGCTTTCCTTATATTATTTGAAATGTTCTAAACTTTCAACCTTATCACAGTTACACAAAATTCTATTTGAAAAAAGCTTTAGAATAATCTACTGTTTCAGATTTTTAATTGAGAACACTCTGCCAATGACTTGGCAGAATTAAATAAAATTATTCCAGCATATTTTCTATGTAAAAATTCTACTAGTTTAAAATAATTTCCCCCCTCTTTTTATAAGAATTAGTACTTTATTCACCCACTATATCCCTTAAAGTGTAAAAGATTATAAGATAGAAAATATGCCCTTGTCATGAACCAAGTAAATTCAGGTAATGCCTTACAGAGTAATTGCCTTCTTTTCATGCTAATAAAAATGGTCTCTCATGCCTCCATTTCCTGGCTTGTCCACAGAACATAGGCAACTGTGTCAACATTTAGCAACCTTAAATGGATTCCAGACACTAACATGAACATAATAAACGTTTCCGTAGTCAATAACCATCTTATAAATTATTCTGTGCTCAAGGTGCATATTAAAATGCCTCTTTTCCCTCCCAACAATGACATGTGTTCAAAAGTGGATAAATACTGAATATCTGTTATGTATGTTGGCAAATGATAAAACATTAAAAAAAATGCTTTAAATGAAGTTTAATGAAAGGACCATTTCACACCAAGTTTTCTTTCCACCATTAATGTGCTCTAACCCTCAATCTGAAAAGATATGACCACTGAGTGGAGAACAAAAACATCACAGTTGAGATATGCTAGGGAAAAGAAATTCATAGGGATAAAAGGCAGCCATTTAAAAAGGTGATGCAAATGGTACTTATTCCCTTCAATTTTAAATTAGAGATTATGTGTCTTGAATTGATGATACAATGTAATAAATAGTAAAGAACCATTTGTTTTGCTAGGAAAGAAGATGGTCATTTTTATGATTTTAAGAGTGGTAAATGTTTTTTTTTTTATTCAGTCAATAGAGGAATGTATCAAATAGAAAGTGAAAGCCCTACTTTTCAACATCAGTATGATTAAGTCAGCTAAATACTTTCTAGGATAGTATACATGTACGTAGAGACACATATATGCATGTATTATGAGTGTGTATGCATCTGTGTGTATGAGAGAGAGAAAGGTATCCTATATAGAAATTCTAATAGCTTCTATAAATTTGGTAATGCTTTTCTGACAATATGTAATAGAGATGCTCACGTCACTGAAGGGAGAACAGAGAAGCTCCTAATTGCCTATCACATTACTTTTGGAGCTAAATGGATGTTACATTATTCAGGATTAAGAGATATATTTCCAAAGCACCAAGCAAGATGAATGTCTCAGAATCCCTCATTTGCTCCAAAAGCTGTTCATTGTTTGCCTTTTTATTGTTTTGTTATTGCCATAGTAAAGGATACCTTTGGTGCATGGTGGTGTTTGCAGGACAATGTTTGCCTCAAAAAAAAAGAAAAGAATTTAATTATTTTCTGCCATTTTCCATTTTCATCATCAATTTCCAAGTGTCATGAAAGTGAACTCTGTTTTTACACGACATTCCATTCTTATTACCATCTTCGTTCCAAGAATGAAGGTCTGTAATGAAAGCAAAGCCATAGCTGGCGTAGGAGGGCTGTTATAATTCACTCTCGTGACAAAGATAGTAATGAGAAATGACAGTGGCACAAAATGAGTCCTTTCCGATCCCATCCCCTTGGATGATAATGAAAACAGAAGATGGCACCAACTTTATTCATCTTCATGATGCCTATTGTGACAGGATTGAAAGCTGCAGTACAAACCCATCTGAAGTTACAACTTCCCAGTCTCTCCTATTATGCATTTAAGTAACAAACACAAGCAAAATAGAACAAAATACCCACCACACCACCATTTTTCCTGGGAATCCAGTTATGGGAAAGCTTTCAGAGTTTGCAGAATTTCCTCTACTATCCACAACTTCCATCTTGTAAAATCATGTTTACTTTTTTATTATGAACTCATCTTAGCAATGTGTCTAAAGTAGTGATATGAAAAAGAAGGGAGATAATATGGAAATAAAGATATTTTTAAAGTTAGAATTAGATTCTCTGACTCTCCTGAAAAAAGGCAAATTTAAGGTATAAAATATTCAACTAATGCATCTAATACAAAACCTTACCCACTCTTGCACATTTTTCTCCTTTCCTCCCCTGCCCTCCTCTCCCCTCCCCTCTCTTTCCTTTCTTTTTGAACAATGATTATATATTTATAAAATCTAAACAGAATTTAGAGTTAAGTTGATCCAATCTCTTCATTTTATAGATGAAAAAGTGGCTTAGACAGGTGAAGCATCTTATCCACTATTATCCAAATAATGCCAGAATAGTCACTCAAATGTTTTTCATTTTGATTCTTGTAGGATGTAAGTTAAAATAGTAAAGAGAAAAGTAGAAGGAGGTATTAAAGTGCATTCTAATTGAATTCTTTGTAGCCTCTATGCTTGGGGGCGGGTGGCATTCTCTCAACGAACACATTTTGTAATCACAAGACTGTTAGTTCTGTCTGTGCCTTTGGGTCAGTCATGTGTCTGAGTTCCAGTCTTTTACTATAAAATGAGTTTAGAAAATATAGGTGGTGTACCAAATGGTCTATCTTAAATAGGTAAAATGATCACCTTATTCTTCTTTCTTCCTACTGTTTTCAAATATGACTTTCTTCCATCTCCTCCTCTCTTTGCTTCTAAATCTTCTATGGTCATGAGCTAGGGAGCAGTGCAAAGTAAAGTTGCAAAAGCTCTACTCCCATGCTGGGTATTGCCATGGTCCCTTTGGCTGACTTCTTAGAAACCTCCTCCACTTCTGGCAGTAAAGCAGAATGGTCCATTTTCTTCTCTTTGCAAACACTTGAGTCCTTTCAAGTATATTTAAGTTTGGCTGCTTTTCTATGTATCCAGGCAGTCTATGAGAAGATGTATACCACCTAGTCCTGACATGCTCAAGGAGTGAAGCCAGTCCACCGCATCCTTTATTCTTGCTTTGCAAATGGGGCCTGCTCTAGGCAATATCCTGCATTCAGAAATCTTTAAGCAAGAGACAAGCACCATTCTCTGCCTCAGCAAACTCCAGGGAAAACACACCAAGCCAGAGTTATCCATTCTATACCAGCATGAGGAAAGCTATCTATTTTTGCAGCTAACAAGCTATTAGCAAGAAGTTGGAAATGTGTTAATGACATGTCAATACACCCCTTTGACAGACATTCCGATCTTTCAGTGATTACTAGGAGATGTCCTTACTTGACTAGAGGGAAGAAGGAATGGGATAGTCACATGTATACCCACTAAGTTCCTTCATTGACTTTGTTCTCCAACAAATCTCTAACCTTCTTTCACATTGGCTGTTATGAATACAGGTGTTGAATGCTGGACTGGCTTAGACATTTGGGGATGAATCTGTTGCTTCTTTTTAGATAAGTTGCAAAACTTGTCTGTTGTTGTCTCAGCTTTCAGACTTTAGGAAAAACTGTGAGACCCAGAGAAAAACTCATTGCATTCTTTACAGATCTCAAGAGATTGTTGTAATAAGCATTACTTTTGGATGTAATGATAGTTTATTTTATATTTCTACTAAGTGCTTATATAATAACTCCTGAGTTGTGGGGCAACTGAAGTCTATAGAAGGTAAGTTCTATCCTTCTATATCCTTCTGATGCAAGAAACTGGTGTTCTAATTAAATAAAATATTTTTAAAAATATGAAGTAAAAATTTATGCTACAACACACTATAATTTTTAAGCAATCAAAATATCTAGGAGTCCTAGAACTTTCTGTGTTTTAGGATCTGCTGCATTATAGAGCTTAAATATAATCTACATTATAACTTCTCTACTCTGAAGATCTAGCATGACTTCAACCTAATCCAGAGTTGGCCAGAGCTCTCACTCTTACCTTGTAAATACCTCTTTGTACATAATGAAGCATTCATGGTTCCAGCAGCTGCCAGGGTACCACCAGACTTGTGCAACAGTGATATTTAGACTGACTTTTTGTAGTTCCCTTAAGATAATATGCTGAGGTCTCTTTCAAATTTTTTGTTAAGTTTCCTAATATACCCATAAGCTTTTGGGGGCTAATCTTTATAATAACCATTCTACTTTTATACTTTCCTTTGAATATTTCCAGACAAATGAAAAACCTTCAGACAAATGAATTTAAAACTTCCCACTAAACAGCAATCATATTTTTGATGGGGAAAAATGCTCCAGATTTATAGATCTTCCTCTTCCACTGATTAATATAACCCTGACTATGGTAACTATATTTGGAAACCTCATATGTGCGAGGCTTTGTGTTCTGTGACCACAGATAAGTAGCTTTATTTCTTTAAGCTTTTGTTCACTTGTCCCTGCAATATAAGAGAGAGGATTAGATTTGTGATTTGCAATCTGTTTTGAGGACCTCTTATGTTGGGTTGAAATACTCAACAGCTCCCACAAAGAAGGAAAAGATAAGACAAATGAATCACTGGGGCTGCCCAACAGTCCCTTAGTCAGTGGAGGAGTCCTGCTTATATCATTTTATGTATTTGGCTTCTATACAAGATTGATTTTTGAAAATGAATTTCCTTCTAGGATTCTGGGAAATAGTGCATGGTTTCAAAAAACCAGATAGCCTAAGTTAAGTCACATTCTTGTCCAAGGTGCAAGGCATAGGGTAAGTAAGGTTGGAGTCCTAGGAGTCCTACAAAATTGCTCTGTCAACTCAGCTTGACATCAGTGCTCAATTTTGTTTAGTGAGCAAATAATAGCACAAAAGAGGATGTTCCATGGCCACACTCATCCCAGGCAAGAAAAGGCTTTATTTGAAACTCACACTGGGGCTCAAAGTCAACTTGAAAATTGGTATAAATTTGCTAAAAGGACAAACAAATATTCTGCAGTCCTTACCACAGGAAAACGTAGAAAAAAGTCAACCATGATGTAACTGTATAGCTGCCCTGTCTAAATGGTAGCTGTTCCTGTGGTTTCAGACCTTTGAGAAAGAAACATTATATGCAATTTATTTAAAAAATTAATTTATCTTCACTTAACGATAATTGGATTATTTTTCCATTAACTCAGGTGAAGATGAAATTTGTGCTAATTTAAAGTACTATGGATGTTTTCTATAGTAATTCTAAGTATATTAAGTTACTACCAGAATACCATTAAAAAAAAAAAAACAAAGCATAAATGCACATAACACTTTTTTATTCTATTTCTAGACCTAGTTTGTACTCAAAACATTTTCAGAAAAAGTATTCTATTAGTTTTTAATTTTCCTATTTTTCCTATAGTAGTCTAGAGGATTTACTATAAGGTATATGAGATCTTCTCATGTTTTTGGTAAATTAAACTTACATATGTCAATTAGAGCATCAGTGAGATTAAAAAGATAACTTGAGCCCTGGTTGATGGCACAGTGGATAAGGCGCCAGCCTGCAAACCCAAAGGTAACTGGTTTGATTCCCCAGCCAGGGCACATAACCAGGTTGCAAGCCAGGTCTCCAGCCAGATCCGTAGCTGGAGGCAGGTGAAAGGCAGCCATACATAGATGTCTCTCTCCCTCTCTGCCTCTCTTCCTACTCCTCTCTTTTAAAATAATAAATAAAATCTTTTAAAAATAACTTGACAATTTTATTCCTGATGACTTGGAGTGAAATTACTCTGTCTTCCTGCTTGGTTCCCACTACATTTGGATTGCCATAGTAAGTCAAACTTAAGAAAAATGCATGTACAAAAACCTGCTTGCAATTACTTTGCCTGACAGGCAAATTATAATTAAAAGGTTTGATTTGTACAGGTGCTAAAAAGAAGTGTATTGCAAAATAAGCAAACCATAACATCAGGTACTCCATTTGGATTATTAACATGTTATGATCTTAAATATGACTTTCCAGTGTTATAATCCCTGGTCTATTGCTAAGGAATAGAAGTTATAAAAGTAAGTTGTCAAAATCTTTATCAGAGAGTTATTTTAACATGATTTTTGAAGAAAATTTATTGCTTAATTATAAAGGTAATATAACTACAATCTAGAAAATGCATATTGAAAAAATGCATTTGATGAAAAGAAAAAATAATTATCTATTATTACAATGTTCAAACTACTATTATTTTGGTAGCATTCCTTCCAGGCTTTCTTCATTTGCTTTTATTAATCTTTTTGTTTATAATTTGAGTGTGTACACATAAAATTTTGTACCCTGTCTTTTCACTTTGTTGTATATATTAAATAAAGTTTTATATATTGTAAAATAAGCCCAGTTTGTATTAGGAAATTACTTAGTAAGAGAAAGTAGTGAGTGTGGCACTGAGCCCCAGGCCTGGTCCACTGGTCTAGGAGGTATTTCCACTTTCCTATGAGGCTTGCAACACTAGGCCATTTTCATTCCCTGGAAACATTTTATGAGAATTGCAGTGCTCTATGCTGAATACTAAATACAGGACAAAGTCTCCATCAATTAAGGCTTGGACTGAGGCCAGACCTAAATCACTAAGGTAGAATCATTGCATCTCAGCTTCACAGGGATCACTGTATAAAGACACCAGATGATACAGGACACCGTAATTGCTGCCCACAGAAGCCAAAGGAGGGCATTGGAATCCATAGAGATGAAAGCACTTCTTTCAAGGACACCTGAAGGCATGTTATGAAACCAAAAGCTGCAATAAAATCAAAATTGCTTAGAAAACTAACCATAACATATAAACCATTATATGAAAGAGGAAAATTTAAATTTAAAAAAGGTATATAAGTAATTCAACCAGTAAGAGCCCCTGCAATTTTGCTCTTTGAGATTGAAAAAGTGAATATGGAAACCTATAAAATCAAGGTTATGTGCATTTGTATAGCCATAACTTAGCTTAAATATTCATGGGAACACTATCTTAGTAATATCTAAATTATAAACTACTATAACTAATCCCCTAAAAGGCCAAAGTTCATGAAAAGTTTCAGAAAAGCTGAACCTCTCCAAAACTTCCAATAGTTTCATTCATTATTCAGAAACCACACAGATAAAATATTAAGGAAATTCAACAAGATATGTGACAGTATTTTCAAAAGTATAGGGAAAAGGTGCAAAACTTCTGGATAAATTCTTTAACAAGTCATAAAATCTCCCTGTAATTGCACTTTTTGAACTTTTTCTTTTCTCCTTCTGGTTAACTTTTAAGATTTTCCTCTATTCTTGGTTTCAGTAGTTTCACTGTAATGTCTCTGTGTAGTTTTCATTCTATTTATATACTATGTGGGGTTTATAGACCCTCTTGAACATGTGGCTTCATACCTAGGGAATTCTCAGCTACTATTTGTTCAATGTTTGCTTCTTTGATTAAACATATTGTATATTTCCCTGTTATCTTTCATGTCTCTGCTTTTACTGCATGTATTTTTTTCTTGCATATAGCTCTGGATTCTGTCTACTGCTCTAGAATTTGATTTACTAAAATATTTTTTCTTTTGCTATTTCTAATCTACTAGTGAACTACTCTAGTAAATTATTTGTCCTAATCATTATATTCTTAACCTGTAGAATTTTCATTTGACAGGGTATCAGTGAGTATGTACTTATAGGTGTCTACTAAAGTTTCCCATTTTCCTCTATGTTTTTGAAATATATGACAGGTCTGTCCAGAAGGTATCCAGCCACGTAATATGAAACATAGAGACATTTACTGAAGGAGATACAAGACACAAGAAACATTGTACATTGGACAATGTATAGTCCCCTTCAAAGTGGGCACCTTAGGACCTCACACAGGTCTCCAAATCAACATCAGCTGCCCCATCGTATTTTCTTAAATCTCATCAAAGAACTGAAATCTCTTCCATTTCGAAGGTGATTTTAGTTTTGGGAAAAGCCAGAAGTCACAGGGTCCAAATCTGGGCTGTAGGGGAGCTGAGTCACCTGGTGATTTGAGGTGTTGCCAAAAAGCTTTGCACAAGACATAATGCATGAGTGGGCATTACAAAACTGCCAGTTACCAGTTGTTCACAGCTGTGGTCCTAAGAATTATTGAAATAGTTTCCATGGAGGAATGTTCAAGCTTCATACAAAATTTGATATGTATTCATTGCTCTTCTTGCTCATTTTGAATATTATGGCCACACACTACACAAACCATTGTCTTTATATTAGCACAGGCTGGACATTTTTCACACAGGCTTTGTGTATCAATTGTATTATTTATAAATTTCTAATAACTGCAATATTTGATTAACCCATGAGTCCATTTCAATTATCTGTTTTTCTCTTGATTTTGTTCAATTGGCCCTGTATTTAATATTTAACTTTTGATTTGAAACCTGAAAATGGTAAAAAAAATTTTTAATGTAGTCTATGGATAATGCAATTATGTTCCAAATAATATTGATTACTTACTTATCTTATTTTTTTAAAAAGAGATAACTTCATCATTTTGTGAGTTGACATAGTTTTTATTTGTTAGTGTTTATGATTTTTTTAATTGTTGTATTCCCATTTTGTCATTATTCTGTTTTGGCCCTTATGGGAAATGAGCCAAGTATTCAGTAAGTTGTTCTGACTTGGTGGACCTTGAAATCTAATCTTAACAGTAGACAGAATCTAAAATCTCCATTTTTGTCTTCCCAACTATTGCTTTCCATTGGTTTTCTTTTCTTTTCTTTTTTAAAAGATTGTATTTATTATTTTTAGAGAGAGGGGAGGGAGAGAGGCAGAGAGGGAGAGAGACATCAATGTATGGGTTGCCTTTCACCTGCCTCCAGCTACAGATCTGGCTGAAGACCTGGTTTGCAACCTGGTTATGTGCCCTGACTGGGAATCAAACAAGTGACATTTGAGTTTACAGGCAGGTGCCTTGTCCACTGTACCACCAGCCAGGTCCATTTGTTTTCTTATATTCATAATTAGGAGTCTGTCAGTATCTTGAAGAGAATCAGTGGGAGATCTGGGACTCACTTGATGCCTTCCCTTTTTGGGATATCATCATTCAATTTGTGCACTCTTTGTAAGCCTTGAACTCTGTCTTCTGTCTCCTAAGCCCTGTTACCTCATATAGCAGAAAATTACCAAAGTACACTCCAGAGAAAGAGCAGCTAAATATGGAATTCACCTTATGTTCTTTCATTCTTATAATGGTTTTGGTCCCTTCTGTTCCTAACTACTCCAGGTATATTCTGATGCCTTTATGCAGTTGTGCTTTAGTATCTTTCTCAGCTATAGTAATTGTAAAGCAGACAGGTTAGTCCTATATAAGTCACTATTTCATAATTGGAACCAGAACTCAATCTCTATAAAATAAATGAATCAAAATAAATAATTATGGCTATGACAAATATTTAACTACATGGATAATCTACTATATAACAGCAATATTTCTGTAGGTAAAATATTGAAATAACCCACAAGTGTGACAATAGGGGATTACTTAAATAACTTACAATTTATCCAGTGGAAATTAGAATTGCTCTCACTATTAGGGGCAACTGAGGTGATGAATTTCAAGTACAACCAAGCACCATTGTGTGTGCATGTGTGCATGTATTTTTCCAGTAACATTTACTCCACAGGTACCAGGATACATTGGTCAAGAGTTAGACTTAACTTGACCATACTTATACCCCAAACCCTAACCAAGGCATAGTTCTAATTTCAGAGAAACAATACATACCAGAACATACTAAGTACATTGAATATAGCTCACAGAACTCAGGGAGGACAGAGGTATATGTATGGGAGCTACACTTGTGGGGAAGAGCTTTAAAAAATTGCATGTTGAGCCCCTGGCTGGTGGCTCAGTGGATAGGTTCTGGCCTGCAAACCCAAAGGTCACTCATTCGATTCCCAGCCAGGGCACATAACCAGGTTGCAAGCCAAGTCTCCAGCCAGGTCTGCAGCTGAAGGCAGATGAAAGGCAACCATACATTGATGTTTTTCTCCCTTTCTTTCTTCCTCCCTGCCCTACTCTCTAATGAATAAAAATTAAAAAAAAAAAAACAAAAAAAAAAACTTGTATGTTGAACTGCTCCTGTGAGATAGCATTGCTGACATCTCTCAGCCTTGATACCATGAATACTTGAAATTGGACATTACTTGACACTGGTAGAAACATCATCACTTCTGCTTCAGAAAACTAGAAACAGCTTTGACCACCATGACACCCCATTCCTGAGAGATTCTGAATTGTTCCTTAATAACTTGCACCTTAATTGAACAAGTACATCCTTCCAACACTTTTCAGGTAGTTCATGCAATAGGAGAGCCACCAGCATCATGCCCATAACTATGAATAATTCTCCATCTTATTCAGGATTGTATTTATAAATGATTTAGTTTTTGTTACTCTAAGCAAACTAATATGGACTCTGCAAAGATGCTTTCCATGAATCACTTCTCTTCCCTCATCCTCCTGTCTAAAAGACTGGTTCTTGCAGATAAGATTTGTCTATGCATACTTTTGCATTAGCTTGATACTTCCTTGCTCCCCAAAGTTATTAGGCTGAGCTAGGTCCACTCAATGAGTTGTCAGAGTTCTCCTTTAGTCTATATTTAGTCTGCTTAATTTGGTAAATGGGACAGTTTTTTATAAAATCTACAGCCATAAACATCTCTTGGAAGACTTCCACTTTCCTTTATGTCAATCACCAAATTTAACATCTTTTCATACATTTTTCATAACTTGTTTACTGCTGTTTGTATCAACACCATGACAACACTTGGAACATATAAAGCACTTAATAACCATTTAAATAAGATTTTTATACCATTTTGTATAATTAATGAGTAAATCAGAGCTCTCCCTTGTTTTTTCCATTTATATTTCTGCCTCTTATTTTCCTTATACTCTCATGTGCCTTCCTGAAAAGAAAGGATGAAACTGCTATCACTAGTTTCTTAAACCATGGTTTCTTGGTCTCTTAAACCATGAAAATAGCCAGTTAATAAGTGTTTATTAAGCTGAACTAGTTATCAATATTAAATGACTATTTGTAGGATAAGTTGAGAGGAACATTTATACTTCCTTTTTTATTTATTGCAATACCATTACAGTTGTCCCACTTTTTCCCCTTTGCCCATCTCCACCCAGCCTGGCCACCACTTCCATAATCAGTTCATGGCCAAGAGTCCTTAACATATGTTTTTTGACCAATCCCTTTACCTTTTATTATTATTATTATTATTATTGTTGTTGTATTACATCCATCACCTTTTTGCTTTACCTTCTTTTAATCAGTTCCCACCTCTACTTTCCCTCTTATAGCTCTTTCCTGATTCTATGCCTCTGGTTCTATTCTGCTCATTAGTTATTTTGTTCATTAGATTCCTCTTGTAAGTGAGATCATATGGTATTTGTCTTTCATCAAATAGCTTATTTCACTTAGCATAATATTCTCCAATTCCACCCAAGCTGTTATAAAAGATAGGAGTTTCTTCTTTCTTTCTACTGTGTAGTATTCCATTGTGTCCACTCATCTACTGTTGGACACTTAGGATGTTTCCAAATCTTGGCTATTATAAACATACTTCTAATTTAAAAAATAATGTCAATGGTTATTAATTCATCTATTTTTCTTTATTATATCCATCTTTAAGAAGTAAAAGAAAATGGACTTTCAATATTATGGTAATTGAGTATTACTGACTAGTGAAATGTGGGGATAAGGTTATCTGTACAAAAACTATATTTGGGGGATACACCATACACAGTTATTACAGTATTAGTGAGCATATTCTCTTTGCTGTACTTCACCTCCCCATGACTATTTTGTAACTACCAATCTGTACTTCCTAATCTTTTCACTTTTTTGCCAAGTTCTCCAACCCTGCCTCTCCCATGTCAACCATTAGTTTGTTCTCCTTATGCCTTAAATGTTTTATAACATATTTCAGTTAGTATGAAAATCTTATTGAAAGTGAGGAATTGTTAAAAACAAGACAACAGACCCAAAATGAAGTCGCTTGTGCTAAAATCCTCATCACCAAACTAAAACTTCCTTAATTACAGTTTCAGCTCCCCCAGAAATGGAACCTTAAACAAGTTAATCAATGAACCTCTTGATAAGCTATAGTGAGACCACCTGCCTAATGGACCCCTGCCACCCCCAAAGAAAAGAGACCTTGCAATGACCAACCCACTTTTTGTCTGGTATAACTTCCTTATCTGGCTCCCTTCTGCCTTTAAGAGTCTGTTGGTTTGTACAACTCCTTAGAGCTCCTTTCTATTTCCTAGATCAGATGACAAATTCAAATTGATTTTTGCTTAACTAAACTAAAAAAATTTAATATGCCTCACTTAGCCTTTTAACTGTCTTAATAACTGTTAAAGCAAGTTCTTCATTATTGTTATTATTATTTAAGAGTGAATTGGCCATTTTTCTTTGTTAATAAATTTTAGAATATGTCTGTCATATTTCACACAGAAAGTTCTTATTAGGATTTTGCCTGGAGTTACATTAACTTTTGATATCAGTTTGAGTAAAACAGGTATCTTTACAACATGAAGTAATCCAAACCATGAACATGTTATGTCTCATCATTTGTTTATATGTTCTTTAATTTCTATTAATACTATTTTGCAGTTTTCAGTAAAGAGGATTTGACTATTTTTGTTATAGTTAGTTATTTGATATTTTTATGTTTTAAATAATACCTCTGATTGAATACACACTGAAGTATATTATCTTCAGAAAAGGGAAAATCTCCAAAGGTCAACAGCTCTCTGGATATTTGCAAACTACCACACTCATATAACATGCAAGCAGACCATGAAGTGGAGCATAACCAGCTCCTCAGAACACCCCACTGATTCCCATTCCAGGAACGATTATGACCTCTAACACAAAAATTAGTTTTACCAGTTCTTTAGGTTTATGTAAATGGAATAATACAGTACATATTAAGCAATTTTTATTTGCTTATTATTCATTCATTTTACTTTATTGTGAAATGTCTATTCATCCTTGTAACAATTTTCTGTTCTATTGATTACTATTCAGTATATTGATTAATTTTTAATTTCTTTTGGCAAGTAAATTTTTAACTTTAATGTAGCCTAATTAATCATTTTTCTTTATATTAAGAATTATGTAGTGTTTAGAAAATGTATGACTACCTCAAGGTTATAAGATCTTTCTTACATTTTCTTTTAAAAAAGATTATTATTTAACCATAGCTATTGACATTTGCTCTCTATCTGGAACTGAGTTATGTATAGTGAAGGTTAGTACCATTTATTGCAAGGACCAAATATGCTTTATTGCTTATCACTTTTGTTATGAATCAGGTGGTTGCATATGTCATAAATCAGTTGCTATTCCTTTTTTCCTTCTAGAATCTATCGTTGCTATAGTTTTCTTACTGAAATTCATTGTGTATTTTCTTTCAGCTTTTTTGCCAGTTTATAATTATCTTTTCATTTAGGTCTAATCAATTGCTTAACCAATCTCAAAATTCTTTATTTTAACTATTACATTTAACATTTTTATGATTTTATTTTTAAACGTCTTTTCTTCAGCTTTCAATTTGCTCCTTAAAACTTTACTAATTCTATTTATCTCCCTTAACACAACAATTTATATACATAATGTGTGTGTGTGTGTATATATATATATATTATATATATATGTATATATATATTTTTTATTCATTATTTTTAGAGAGAAGTGCAGGGAGGGAGACAGACATCTTGGTCAAAGTCTTACCTTCCACTCATGCTCATTTTTTTTTTTTTTTTTTTTTAAGATTTTATTTATTATTTTCAGAGAGAAAGGAAGGGAGAGAGTCAGAGAGGGAGGGAGACATCAAGTATGGTTGCCTTTCACCTGCCTCCAGCTATGGACCTAGCTGGAGACCTGGCTTGCAACCTGATTATGTGCCCTGGCTGGGAATCAAACCAGTGACTTTTGGGTTCACAGGCTGGTACCTTTCCACTGAGCCACCAGCCAGGACCAACAATTTATATTTAAAATATGCATTTCACAACCACAAAAGCCTTAAGCCTGTTTTCTCATTCTGGCCCTTACTGTACAATCCCTTTGTGCTTGTTCAAGTTGCTCTGAGGCCTGGACATGATATATAAAAAATAATTAGAGAAGTAGAGGGCAGACATTTAGTCAAAATGCATAGGCAGTGTGGCCTAACATAGTAAGTGTCTTATAGGTCCAGTGGCACTGCCTATCAAGCTGGGTACTCAAGGTGTGCCTTTCTTGTGAGCTAAATACACCCTCCTCTTGTAGTTGAGTTTGATTTTTGTTGGTAAGTCAATGGGAGGGATTTACCCAGGCCAATCAGCTGCAAGGATTGGCTGTTACTATTGACCACCAGAAGCAGTGTCACTGGATCCTACCAGACACTTAAATACGTTAGGCCACACTGCTAAGGCAGGGGTTCATAGTAGTTCTACCTAATACATAGAAACAGGAGGCTGCCAACATGAGGTAAATAAACATGGTCTAAATGAAAGAAGAGATCAAAACTCCAGAAAAAGAACTAAACAAAATAAAGATAAGCATTCTATTAGATGCAGAATTCAAAACACTGGTTACTAGGAACTTAGTGAGGACCTTAACAGCATAAAAAAGATCCAGTCAGGAACAAAAGGATAGACTATTTAAAGAACAATTTATAGGGAAACAACAGTAGAAAAATTGGAAATCTATTCGAAAAAAAATAATGGAAGAAAAATTCCCTAATTTGGTGAAGGAAATAGATATGCAAGTCCAGAAAGCACAGAGAGCCCCAAGCAAGATGGATGCGGAGGCCCACTCCAAGACACATCATAATTAAAATGCCAAAAGATAATGGTAAAGAAAGAATCTTAAAAGCAAAAAGTGAAAAGCAATCAGTTACCTATAGGGGAGTTCCCATAAGACTATCAGCTGATTTCTCAAAAGGAACTCTGCAGACTAGAAAGGATTGGCAAGAAATATTGAAAGTCATGAAAAGTAGGCATCTACAACCAAGATTGCTCTATCCAGCAAAGATATCATTTAGAATAGAAGGGCATGTAAAGAGCTTCCCAGCCAAGAAAAAATACTAAAGGAGTTCATCATCACCAAACCATAATTATATGAAATGCAAAAGAAGAAGGTCAAGATAATGAACAATAAAATAGAACTAAATACATATCTAGCAATAATTGAATCTAAAATACAAACTAAGCAAACAAACTAGAACAGAAACAGAATCATAGACATGGAGAGCCTGTCAATAGTTGCCAGATAGGAGGGGAGTATGAGGGTGTCAGATCCCAGCACCTCACCATGCTGCTGACTATGGCATTTTTCAGAGTGCGGCACCTTGGCATCCTGCGCACTGCTCCATAGGCTTGGGTGCAGGGCCAGCAAGTTATGATGGTGGAGAGACCTGGTCTGGTGATACACAAAGACTTACTCAGAGCTTTTAGGAAACTTTGCATGCTTTATTGCAAGTGGCATGCTAACAACCATACAGCCGAGCAGCTTAGACTGTCAGCATCCTTTCACTTGTTGTCCCACTCATGTCACAGCTGCACTTAGGTTAATGATCATAGAGAGTCCTGACATCTCTACACCTGCTGCCCTACTTTCATATGGCTGGGCAGTAAGGGTGTTGGCATTCCACGCACAGCTTGTCCCCCATCCCACACCAATAGTACATGCTTAGCTTATAGCAAGGGCAATCTTATATACACATTGGAACAAAGAAGGTTCTATACACCTTAGAACAAAAAGCCTGTATACCCCAAGGTGACATCAGTGGCTAAATTGGTTACCCTTGTGGCTCAGTGTTCTGGGGCTCTGGGATAAGATTAACCCCAAGGCTGTCTCCCCAGCTGATCCAAAGGGAAGGTTCAGCTATGCATAGACATAGAAATTCCTCCCACCTGACAAAGGGAATGGGTGAAGGTGTGAAGGGATAAAGAAGTACAAATAGGTAGTTACAGAACAGCCATGGGGATGTAAAGTACAGTATAGAACATGGATGGAACTGGAGAGTATTATGCTTAGTGAAATAAGCCAGTCAGTGAAGGACAAATATCATATGATCTCAACCATTACAGGACAATAATGAATAAAACTAATAGCAAGCAAAACAGAACCAAATATATGAATACAGTGAATAGGCCTTCAGTGGTCAGAGGGAAAGGGTTTGGGGGGAGGGGGGAGGCAGAGGCAAGAAAAGGTAGCAGCTTAGACAAGAACCTAGTATAAAGGAACCATGGACATGGACAACAGGTGGGATTGACTTTGGGGGAAATGGGTGGGTGGAGAGGGGGACAGAGGGGAGCAAAAAGGGGATGGATGTAATGCAACAACAATAAAATTTAAAAAAAAAAGAAAGAAAGAAAGAAAGAAAATGGAGTAGCCAAAGAACTTTAATGCATAGTCCATGGACATGAATAATGATGTGACGATTGCCTGAGGCAGTGGGGAGTGCTGGGTCAATAGAGGCAAAGGGGGAAAGTAAGGACAAATATAATAGCATAATCAATAATTTTTTAAATAAAATAAATAAAAATAAAGAAACTAAGTCAAACTCTTCCAGTGGCTTCCCATGTCAGTTAAAAATAATAGTAATTAGAAACCAAGAATGTTCTCTTTCTCAAAAGATAATAACCTTTCTCTGTGCCATATGTCTGACTCCAAAAATCTACAATCTCTTTCATCTGACTTCAGAATTTGAAGTGTTTAAAAGCTAGGTTTTCATTTCTGCTAGGGCCAGGTGAATTCCTAGTTCATCCTTATGGAGGGCACAGTTTACTGGTGCTGTACCTGTTCTCTTGGATCTGGCACCTCAGTTGTCATCCTTCCCCCTGAAGGCACTCAATAGTATTATTCTTCCATGGGAACTTGTTTTGAATTAGTTAATAATTACTGTTAACAGATTTTTTTCTCAAGAACTTTAAAAATTATATTTCCAAACAAACCAAGTTTCTATCTGAAAATAACCTTGTTGTTAGGAATTCAGGCATCCACAAATATTTCCACCTTATTAGGTATAAAGTCCTTGATTTAGGGCCACTAGCTTCTACATCTGAGGCTGTGTGAGAGTTTAGTTATTATATAAACCTTTAAGATGACTTAAGCAGGGAAAATATACATATATACATAATTTGACTCTGCAAATGTTAAGTATCAGTGGCCTTGCATTGATGGTAGCAGAAAATAAGTTCTAGAAATGTTTGTGGCAATGACATATATCATACAATTGTTGGAAGGCTTTGGGGTTTCAGAATGAGAAACAAGAACAATGAAATTATACATATTTCAGGTCTGTAAGAGGCTGCCTTTGCTGTGCTCCTGGAATGTTTTGTGGGGAAGATGGGTGGTGGTGAACTATTGAGATGTATGATCAGAATTCTGTGTCTGTATTTTGTTTTAATCAATTAGTTAGAAAATTTGTGTTTATTTTATTTTTTTTAAAGATTTTATTTATTATTTCCAGAGAGAGAGGGGAAGGGAGAGAGGCAGGGAGGGAGAGAAACATCAATGTATGGCTTCCTTTCACCTGCCTCCAGCCATGGACCTGGCTGGAGACCTGGCTTGCAACCTGGTTATATGCTCTGGCTGGGGATTCAAACCAGCAACCTTTGGGTTCGCAGGCCATTGTTTATTTATTTATGACATCTAATTGGCATACAATATCCTCTTAGTTTCAGATATACAGCATGATGTTTTGATATTTATATACATTACAAAATGATCTCCACAATGCCTAGTACCACACACCATTATACGAAATTATTGCCATATTACTGACTATATGTTTTATGCTGTGCATCCTCATGACTTATTCTATAAATGGAAGCTTGTACATCTTTCTCGTTTTCACTAGTTTTTCTTACTTATTCTCAACTCCACCTCTCTCTGGGAATTACCAGATTGTTTCCTGTATCTCTGTATTTTGTTTTTCTGTTTGTTTTGTTTAAATACAGCAATAAATAAAATAATCTTCCAGGGGAGTTTGTATTTTAAGGCTTTTGATTCCCTCAGCAGTTTGAGGGCTAGTATAGGGGAGAGGATCACAGGAGGAGGGAGGTCTTCAAAGCTAAGGTAACAAGGAGCACTAGTGAGGCCTGTGGTACTTTCTGGGGAACTAGGCATAACTGGTTAGAATGGAAGAGATTAGAGTGGGGAGGGCTCAACCATGCCTATTGATCTTGTTGTCATAAAAAGAATACCTGTATTCTTTGGGTATTCTGTATTTTCATTTGCTGAGCTAGTAGAGTGGGACAAAACTTTAACAATACAAAAAGGTTAGTATTATGTAAGAGGTAAAGGATAAGCTGGTTTTATTCAGAATAGATTGTCTGCCATGCATCTTGCCCAGTGTAGTAGGTCCTGAGGAAAGAAGAAAAGAAGGAGAGAGCTAAGGAAAATTTGTATGATCAGGAGTTCCACTAACTTCAAAGCATCCAATTTAACATTTATTACTGAAGAAGGATGAAAGAAAAGAAAGTCCTCAGATTACAGGTCTTTATTCTTGCTGAAATATCAAAACCAATTAAACATGTTTGCCTATAACTAATAAATGTGTTTTTTAAAGAGTAACTATTGTACCACTTCAGGGTCAGTCTGTGATACTTTTTTGGTCAAAGCAATTAATTGCTAATTTGTATCCTTTCAAATAACATAATAAAATTAGTATTTCAGAGCATGATATTCCTCTTTCATTCTTTGAGGCATGGAACTCTCAGATATCTAATGAGTGTTTTATACAAATATTTGCTCAGACTTGAAGGTCCTAATATACTCCCTGCTTCCTGCCTCTTCCTCAAGTATCCCCATCCTGCCCACACACAGATACATACCTACCCTTCTACATCCTACCATTATGCTTCTAGAAATTACATGGCTTTTTATCTGAGTAAGAATGTAAAATGAGCTCCATACATTCCAGAAGATTTTATAAACTCTGCCATCTGAACATCTGGCATGTAAGATGCCTGTAGTGCTTTTTAATCAGCAGCACAGATATCTGTGCTTTGGGCACCTGTCAGAGAGTTACACTACACATTGACTACAAATAATCAGGGCTTGTCAAAGTTGACTTTAACAGGGGATAATTTAAAGAGACAAGCTGACCAGTTACTCTTACATATTCTCCAAGCTCTGACCTATGTTAAGAAATATAATCAGGGCACAACATTGCTAAATAATGTCATTCATCTTCCTGAAGTTTAAATTGGGGTATGTGTAATAAAAGAGGAATTCATCTTTACAAAGATTCCTTGTTATTGGTGGTAGCATCCCCAAAACATATTATGTGTGTGTGTGTGTGTGTACTTTTTAAGAGCTGTTTTAAGCTCATACTAAAATTGAAGGGAAGGTGCGGAGATTCCCCGTACACTCCCCACCCCAGCACATGTACATGCACAGCCTCCTGCTATCAGAAGGATACATCTGATACTGTACAATTGATGACCCTACAATTGAGGAACCTACATGGATATTCCATGTAGAGTCACCCAAGTCCAGAGTTTACATTATGATTTATTCTAAGTGTTGTATACTCTGTGGGTCTGGGCAAATGTACAGGGCATAAATACATCCTAATGGTATCATAGAGAATATTTTCTGTATGATAATATTCTTCTCTGCTCTATTCATTTTTCCTCACCCCACCCCCAACCCTTGGCAATCATTAATGTTTCCACTATCTGTCTCCATAGTTTTGCCTTTTCCAAGATGTTACATAGTTGGAATCACATGGTGTGCAGACTTTTCAAATGGCTTCTTACACACAGTAATATGCATTTAAGGTTTCTCCATGTCCTATCATGATTCAATAAATAATTTCTTTTTAGTGCTGAATAATATACACCATTGTCCAGATATACCACAATTTATTTATCCTTTCAATTACTGGAGGACATCTTGGCTGATTCTAAGTTTTGGCAATTGTGAATAAAGCTGCTATAAATATCCATGTGCAGGTTTTTGTGTGAACATAAGTTTTCAAGTACTTTGGTTAAATACCAAGAAGTGCTATTGTTGGATCATATGGTAAAAGTATGTGTACATACACACACACACACACACACACACACACACACACACACACTGAGTCTTCCATAGTAGCATTTTTGTATGGCCACCAGTAATGAGTGAGAGTTCTCATTGCTCCACATCTTCTCCAGCAGTTGATATTGTCAATGTTCTGGTTTTGTCATCATCTCTTGGCCTTTTGGGTAAGATGAAGTGTGGATTTGGATCATTCTCATAAGTGTGTAGCAATATGTCATTGTTTTAATTTGCATTTCCCAGATGACATATGATATAAAGCATCTTTCCATATCCTTATTTGCCATCTCTGTATCTTCTTTGGTGAGGTGTCTCTTCATATTGGGCCCATTTTATAATCACATTGTTTATTTTCCTATAGTTGAATACTAAAAGTTATATACATATACATATACATATATATATATATACACACACACACATTTGAATAACAGTTTTTTAAGTCAAATGTGTCTTTTATAAATATTTTTTCCAAGTCTGTGGCTTCCAATTCTCTTGATGTTATGTTTTACAAAGATGGGTTTTTCATTTTAATGAAATCCAGCTTATCAATTTTTTTCATGAATTATGTTTTTGGTATTGTATCTAAAAAGTTATAATCAAGCCCAACATCATCCAGGTATTCTTTTATATTATCTTTGAGAAGTTTTATAGTTTTACATTTTACATTTGACCTGTAATTTATTTTAGGTTTTATAAAGGGTGTAAGATCAACATTTACATTCATTTTTGTTTTTGCTTGTGAATGACTAGTTTTTTTAGTGATTTTTTTACTCAGTATTGTTTAGAGAGAAGGGCAGGGAGGGAGGAAGAAAGGAGAGAAACATCAGTGTACGGTTGCCTTTCACCTGCCCCCAGCTACAGACCTGGCTGGAGACTGGGCTTGCAACCTGGTTATGTGCCCTGGCTGGGAATCGAATGAGTGACCTTTGGGTTTGCAGGCCAGCACCTATCCACTGAGCCACCAGCCAGGGCATGGATGGCCAGTTTTAACAAAGATTTTAAAATATTTTGGAGAACTATATTTTCATTTACTATGTAATTATCATGTAAAAACACTTAATGATCCATGAGATAAATTATTCCTGGAAATCAGAATAAAAAATATACAATATTTCCAAATGATTTTGCCATGATTTATCAAGTGGACAACTAAATAACTTAATTCTTTTTTTCCCTTGGTTGTCAGGAACCTCAGCTATCACTTAGTATTATATTTCCATATTATGCAATTTAACTAACAAATAACAACAAAAATAGGAAAACCTATCTAGGTACTGCAGAGGAAAAAATATAAATGCCCCAATCCATGCTTTAGTCAAGATTACTATCCAACATACCTGTAAGGGAGAGAAGAGAAGCTAAGGTGGGGATAATGTTTCTTAATGGTTCCTAAAGACTGAATTAGGAGGAGAGTGAAGAGGAAAAGGAAACAACTAGATCTAGGACTGGACAAAGATCTGTATGGAGGAGATTAGCATTTTTGCTTGGCTTTTAACTGAAGATTTGAAGAAGAGGATAAGTATTTCAGTAGAAGAAAAGTAAATGAACTATATAGGAATTATATGTTTTTCTTTGATTAAAGCAAAGGATATATGATACTGTGAAATGTGACATAAGTGAGGGAAGTTTTTTTGTGTAGTGTGTATGACTTTGAAAGCTAGAGTGAATAATGTTATTAATTCATATCATTTTTTCATATTTGTGGTGAAATTTATTCTGCATATTAACAATCTTAACAATCTTTAATACTTGATTTCTGTTTTTAATAGTGTAAGCTGCCTCAATGCATTTGATGTTTGCAAAAAATAAATAGCACAATGCATGAGTGTTAGTATGAAAAAAGAAATTCCAATAACATTCATTTTAAAACATATATTTCAAAACAGCTCTCCAATGTAAAATAGAAAAGGAATAAAATGACAACTAAATTTGTCTAGATTCTCTATTAACAAAGCTATATGCAAAGCAATTTTCTACATTTTATTTATTTGTCATAAAAATTTGGTTTATAGCCAAATTTATCTCTATTTTATAGGTAATGGTCTGAAGCCCAGATAAATTAAATGACTTTACCAGAGACCTATGGCTCATAAGTGTTCAAAATTGTAAGGCACAACTCCAAAGCTCATTTTCTTCCTGTGACACTGTAACAGATATAGTGATCATGATCAATTTGTCCTAATTTTCACATTTCAGTTGATTTTTCTGACAGAAACTAATGCATTTTCATATAAATGTAATTTTATTAATATATATTCAGGTATTTTTTAAAACACATAAAACAAAATAAATTGGCAGAGAGGAAAATCTATTTTTGCTTTATCAGCAAGAATGTTTAACATGGATATAATTCATCAGCAAAGTCCACTGATGAAAAGTAGGAACTTGGATAATAGTTGTATTTACTCTTTTACTTTTTGAAATATTGAGGCAATTCAGTTTGAGAATCGAAGCAGTGTAGCACCAGTTTCTGTACATATACCTCTACCTAATGAAGCTCTTTTATAATTGTTCTCTAAAGATGTTGGTTGACTATAGTCATTTTGGAAATAGCCAATCAGCCTATTCTTAGTGGCTAAGCCATGATAGCAATTAACAAATCCCAGACTTTAAGGACTCATACCTAGAAATATGTAGAAATCCAAGACCTTTGGGACTTCAGAATGAAAAGTTTGACCTTCTTTCTGAAGCTCCATTCTGTTCATTAGGACAAAGGTCATTGACATTAGTACTTTTCAGGGCTGTTAACTATGACTTGAAAAAAGGGGCTAATATTTGGCATGACTGAAATACTCAATTTATTCTTTGCAGTTACGTACATTTCAGTGAAGCTAAAACAAGATATATGCTATAAGAAATGGTATATGAAAGAACCCAACCCTGCTACATCATTTTCCAGTCCAACACCTTGAACAGCTATTGATTAATATAAAAAAAAAAAAATACCTTAGCTCCATACTATGACATTTACCATTGTCCATAATCTGTCTCCATCTGGTCATTCTAATATTATTCCCACTATAATTTTTCATGCACAAGTCAGCACACCACCCAAATAGAAATACTTGAAATTTCCCAGAACATCCCTCTATCTTTTTGGTATGTCTTTATAGATAAGACCATCTGACAATTGCTCTGACAATGCTTACTTTTCATTTTTTAGATATGTAAAGCAGGCCTTACAAGGTTTTTCCAGCAAGTTCATATAAAAGGGAGCATACTGGTAGCAACAACAATCGTATTGCCCACCCCTGCTAACTAGCAAGCTGTTAGAATACAGCTTGCTGTATCTCCCCTTGCTCTATCGGAGGAGTTGCAGGAGGTTCTCACTTGAACTCACAAATTTCATCTTTGCTATTGTAAGACATTGACCATATTCTCCTTTGGTACCTGTTGATTTCCCCAAAGGCGTAAATCATTCACATGCCAAGACAATACTGTGTGGTCGAAACAGAATAATTTCCCTATTTTTCTGTCACATTTTTTTCTCACCCAGCTATGAAAGTATATGGCTTGCAAATACATGTCTCACAGAATTATCATAAAACACAGCTTCTGTTCCTCATCATAGGTCATCTCCATACAGCTAAAATTATTATCTCTGAATAGTAGGTAACAAAATTACTTTCACAAGAACATATTTCCAATTGTGTTTGACTAATATTGAACAGAGACTTTTTCCTTCAAGTTTCTCTGTACCTGGGTTATAAGTGTTCTGTTTATCTTTTGAGTCAAGTATGTTCATATGTTAGGCAAATTATTTCAGATTTTTAACTAACTTGAGAACAACTGTAGGAGAACAAATCCCAGAAAAACTTTCTTATATTGAGATGATTTAGTAGAAAGTATGTGGTGTCATTTGAATATAATAGGCTCTTAATAAAATAAAATGTTTATTTATTGAATTTTTAAAATCCATGGGGTGAGTCTTGGGGACTGGTGTTTTGAATAGAGCCCCAGATGCTCCACCCAACCCCATCCTTTTCCATCTCAACCTAATACAGTGTGAATGCCCACATCTGCTCCTCCCTGCCCTTTTGGCCCTAACACCTTAAATCAAGTGGTACAAAATAAGCTCCGTTGATTCATTCCAGGGACCCAAGGAAGTCCAAAATGCAGCAATAAGGAGAAGCTAGGCCATAGATGGAATTGTTGTTTCAATTTCTTTAATACATATGCAACTTTTCATCATTTCTACTTTTAGATTCTTTAAAAGAACCAGGTTTTGCCCACCATTGTAACATACAATGATAACATCACATATATTAGAGAATCCATTGTTGAATGGGTTCCTTTTGACCATGTTATATGTACTTCCTAAATCCAATTATCCAAAATTAAACATTACCACATATAGTTTATGTCTAATCTGAAATCACTTAAAGTGTATATACTCATAAATTACTCAAAACATTAAGCTGATTATTTTTTGTTTTATGATTTTCCCATTCATTAATCAAATGTATGATGTGTCCACATTGCCTTTAAAGCAGTTGCTGAAAGCACTTGGATTATGTTATGAAGCCATCTGATAGAAAAACAATTATATTAGTGTAACTCACATGATATTAGACAAGGAAGAATTAAGCTATCAGGTCCCAGGAGCTACTTCTGAGCTACTGCTACTAGAGGGGTATGAAGGAAATATAAAAGTGGTTATATTTTGTACAATAGGGGGATTCCTATTAAGTGGAAACTTTCCATCAAATTAGATTTCAAATAGCATTCTTAGAAATAATAAACCTACAAGACAATGTAGCTAGCAAGAGAAACTGAGACTTAATTCCCAGAGAAATAGAAAGCTGAAGCCTTTTGGTCTTTGCAACATTTTCCAGAATGTATTAGAAGAAAGCATAGCTTCCAGCAGAAATAAAAATATACAGTTTTGCATTTAAAGGTGGTACTTTGAGACTAGGCATAAAAATTCATTACACTTAGTAAAAGATACTCTGAATCAACAAGTACGCAACCCAAGAAAATGTCAACTGGGATAAAATTCCATTCATAGGAAGATTATCCCAACTTACATGAAAATAGCCACTTCCACTCTGGCCACATGTTACTCTCCTCTACTTATTGAAGTAGAATTGAGAATAGTCTCTGAAAATAAGACATATCATTTCAGGTATACCATATTGTAAACTACATTTATTACTTATTATAGTGTATAAGTTTATTTCTCTTAACAAGTGCTTTTTTAGCTATATAAAGTTCAATAAAGTCAAAAAGAAAAGAGTTATGAAGGGTGCAACCTAGAAGCAGTGTGCTGTGGAGAAAAGTCTGAGAAGGAAGCAAAACAATGAGTTGCATCGAGTGCTTTGTCTTTGCTCAAATTTCTGAACTTAGAGGGAATCCTTATTTTCCCCTTAGTGGTCAGAAAAGGCCACTCTTATGAGCATCTAAAGCTCTCTACCTTCTCTTTTTACCTTTAAAGCCATATTACGCACCTTTATTGGCTGTCACTGGCACCTAGGGACAAATTCCTACCCATTCTCTGGGCTCAGAAGGATGTATACACTCTTGTGTGAGCTAATTCAGTAAGCTGCTTTCTAAATTTTTTTAAATTATTTTTAAAGATTTTATTTATTATTTCCAGAGAGAGAGGAAGGGAGAGAGGCAGAGAGGGAGAGAAACATCAATATATAGTTGCCTTTCACCTGCCTCCAGCTATGGACCTGGCTAGAAACCTGGCTTGCAACCTGGTTATGTGCCCTGGCTGGGAATCAAACCAGCAACCTTTGTGCTTGTAGGCTGGTGCCTTATCCACTGTGCCACCAGCCAGGGCAGGGCGGCAGTAATCTGCTTTTGATCTAAATGGACCTCCTACCTCAATCCCTCACTGAGCATGACCCCACATGAAGGGAAACAAGGTAAGATGTGTCTTTAAAAGTAAAAAAAAAAAATTGTTCTCTATAAAACACCTCTAAGCCATTAGCTGGCCTCTTGTTAAAAAAGATTTCAGATAGAAAACACACTGGTGACATTTTGAAAAGGGGCAACTTTTGAAATGATGACTCAAAAGTTTAAGAATATGGAATTAGCACTGGTTCCCAAGTGAGTAAACAAACATTATCTTGAAAATTTTCCTTCACTTGCACATTAAAATGTATTCCGCTGTGTGCTTGTAAAAGCAATTTTCTTTTCTAAAAGAAAGCCTTGACTTTTTTTTTCCAGAAGTAGACTCTGGATACCAACACATCTGGATAGTTTATCTAAAATGACTACAAGTCAGACCACCTGGATATTTTTAAATATCTGTAAATATTTAAATGTGAGGGCATTCAGCAAAAATAGTTAAAGCTTTTGAGGTAGAATTAGAAAATCAACAGTACAACTGAGGAAGAAGGAACTAAAGTTGATTTAATCTTGATTTGATATTATAAATAAGAGAGCATAGTCTCAGAAAGAAACTCTAATCTGACTTCATTTATGAAGGATTATTTTATCCCCAAAACCTTAAAGGTGTTGGTCTCTTGACTTAGCAAATATTAAAAAGAAAGCTAGTAATATAATAATAGCATTTATTTCAAAAATCACTTGTATAACCTCAACTAATTGAAACAGAATTGACAATCAGTAATTTAGAAAATAAAGTACTAGAGCACAAATGATCCTTAATATACCAAAATATGCTCATTAAATTTTAAGACTCAACCTGCTTCATTTTATCTATAGGTGACCTGCCAGCCCCTCCCTCAGGAAATATTTACAATTGTTTTTGACCTACTGACACTCATCTCAGCTTGTGCATTTTGCAAGCCCTATCAAATTCAAAACAATAAATATGAAGACTAATTCATTACATCCTATAAAACAGCATGCAGTGAGTGTGCAGAGGTGACAAAAAAGCTGTATCTCCTGCTTTCATGGAGTTTCCAGCCCCAGAGAGGAGTTGGGAGAAGCAGAGAAGCAAGCACTGACAACAGGAAGAACATCTGCCCAGCAACAGGACTAAAGTGAATAGAAAATTATGGAAGAATAGGTGCAAGATTCCAAATAGCATCAGTCTCTGGGCTCATTTAGCTTAAGGTCATACTATCCTATACATATATGTCAGGAATTTTTGAGTAGGTCTTCCCAAGACATTATTTTCTTGTATTTGGCATTCTAAATGGCATTGGCTATCAAGAAAATACTTAATAAGCTCTGTCTGCAAAGGCAGAAAAGCATGAGCATGGTATAGACATCTCATCTTGAGCCAATCCATTTCTAATGATAGAGGTTAAAGGTTATTTGATTATGTCTGGCAAGTGGTTGAGGGATCTCACAATGTCAGCTTACTATTAGGAAGCATGTCATGTAAGGGAGCTCAAAACAGAGACAGATGCGGGTAAGTACAAGAAATTGACCCCCAAATGAGCCTCACCTGGCAACTCAGGGACAAACTTTCATGTCAGTTCTGTACCTACTCCATTGCTTAAAACAAGTCACATAGCCACATCTAACTTCAAAGGGTAAGAAAATACATTACCTTATTCCCTGAAAGAGGAGAAGCAAAAATATTGGTCAACATTAGTACTTAGCCAGATAATTCTGAATATGAGTACAGCATGGCTGTGGATGGATTAAAAATCCTGGTATAGTGGTGGAATGTAGACCAGTGCAATTCTGGAGGGCAACCTGGAAGCACACAGTTAAATAAAGTGTTGTGTACTCTATAGTCTGGCAGTTCTTCATCTTGGTATGATTCTCAAACAAACCCACACATGGGACCATAAGGGAATATGATCCTGCCTGTAAATTGCAGCATTACTTGACATGCTATAGATATAGAGCTGGCTACTATCTGAGAGTCCAGCACTGGAAGTGAATCCACAAAATGTTGTGGTTACACATGGCAGGGTACCATGCAGCAGACAGAAGCAACAGACTAGATGTACATATTGCAAACTTGAAAGCATAGGGACACAGGGGAAAAAAAAAAAGAAAGAAAGAAATAGCTGTAATATATGGTGCAATACAACATTTGTTCAAAATAACAATATACTTTTAAAAAGCATACTTATAAGATCAAAAGGATATGCACTAAACACATTAAAATTATTGACTATGAAGAGAAGGGGAAATGGAACTGAGTAATGAAAATAAAAGAGTATATACAAAAATAAACACATTTGAGAGGGCTTTGTACAGATCAGTGATAGAAATGATTAAATCAATGAGCTGGACCTAAGATTCAACCAAACAAAACAAACAAGCAAAATAAATAAAACTTGAGGTAGTTATTTCAACTAAACTGGAACTCCCAAACATTGTTTACATTCTATTGTAAGCTATCCTTCAGCCTTGGCACAATAAACACACAGGCAGCTCTCAATGAGTCCCTGCAAAAACAGCAGAAAACACTTTAATGCTCAAAAAAGCAGCATGGAATACCAGTGGAACTCTAGTATACCCAAACCTGTGGAGTGTCAGGCAGCATCCTGTAGGGGCTGGGACTATGGACAAGGGAGAAGGCAGAGTCTACTTTGTGCAGTAGGGGCAATGTCATAATGGTGTCACCATGTGGCAAAAAAGTGTTGAAATGCAATGGAGCAGTGCCAGGGGCCATGCACCTAGTAAAGAAGCAGCCCCAAGAGCAGAAGAGAACTGGACTCTCCAGTAGGGTGAAGGGGGAAATGCAGCTTCCACTGGAGCACTGTAAATACTGTGTTAGATGCTTAAAAATAATTGGCAAAAACTACAAGAGTAGAGATGGGATGTAAGCAGAGATGGGTAAAGGAGTCTGTAATACTCAGGTATCTCTACCTTCACATCGCATCTGCCTTCAGCTTAGCATTTCAGAAAGGAAAGAGGGAGAGATAGCATCAAGTGTAAGAAAAATGATTGGATTAATCCATTGGGTATGTCAAAGAGAATGAAGAGGGGATCTCAAAATCACACTGAAGCTGACATCTTCAGTTACAGGAGGAATAGATCCTTCATTAATACTAAGATGGAAACAAACAAGAAGGGATGCTTGAAAAAAATATTATAATTTCAGTTTTTGAAAAAAAATATCATTGTACCTGAGAGGCTCAGGACGTCCAATACTCAAGGAGATTATTGAAAACACTAGAGATGTCAAAGGGCAAAAGGTCTTGCTTTGAAATGATAAGCTCTAACAAATTTTTTGCTACCTAACAGATTCTAATATTAGAAAATTGTGCGTTCCCAATTTTCGAAATATATAATTATATATGTAATTAAGGATATAATATGTTCTTCTACAAATTCAGTATTATAGGCTCTAATACTATATATGAAGAATAGTTGAGAAATGAAGGGGAATGAAATATGGAACAGAGACCAGATTTCACCATATAGACCAACCATTGGATTGGTCCTTTAACAAGAACTTTGCCTCTGACCTTTGATTCCTGAGCAATAAAATGGAATGATGGTAACCAGTGTTGTTAACCACTCAAATGAAATCACATATTTTAAAATGCTTTCTTAGTGAAAATGTGTTATAAAGCCTTACTTAATATTCTAAAATGTTCTTACATTATTTCTCCCTAGTAACTGTATTTAGTGGAATGGGCAAATTCTAGGAATGTTCATTTCATAGACCAGAGAACATTTAATAAGCCAAATTGATACTGTCTATAACTGGTAGAAATTATTCTTATTAAAGAGACCATTGGAAATAAGAGACAGGCCAACATGGAAAGTGTTTATACCAAACATACATAGGTAAATAATAGGTGAGATGTCCTGATTCTTGAGCCATAATACAATCATAAATGGGAGATATATGTCTTTTTTTTCAGAATCTTAGACATATTTAATTTTAAATTTTCACACTAAACTTTAAAATTATATTGATATTTCAACTTGGTTTATATTTTAATAGATTTTTGCATATTCTTGATATGGAACAAACCATCATATTTTACAAACGCATATGTTTGCCCAAGTTGCTCTTTTTATCCTTTTTATTTTATGTTTATGTATTTATTTATTAAAAGATATGATTTATTATTTTTAGAGAGAGGGGAAAGGAGAGAGTCAGAGAGAGAAAGAGAGAGAGAGAGAGAGAGAGAGAGATCAATGTATGGTTGCCTTTCACTTGCCTCCAGCTATGCACCTGGCTGGAGACCTGGCTTGCAACCTGGTTATATGCTCAGGCTGGGGAATTGAACCAGCGACCTTTGGGTTTGCAGGTGGGCTCCTTATCCATTGTGCCACCAGCCAGGGCCTTCTTTTCCTTTTTAAAATGAGATCCTATGGAAAATAATCACTATGTCCCAAGATGAAAATCAGCAAAACGAGTGGTTTTGTGATAACTACAAATAACAAAATTAACTGCATGGCTAATTAGCAAATTGTATAAAATTAATAATAATAATATTTAAAGCAAATTGAATTGGAAAGCAGATTGATTACATATTTCAAGCAAAACAATATGTGATGGAAACACCTTTAGCCATTGCATTTCATTTACATAAAATTCTCACGACCACCTACAAGTTCCTGTTGTGTCTCATCTCTCTGTACCTTCCCAGCTCTCGTCACACATCAAGATCATCTTGCCTTCTTAATGCCAACCTCAATGGCTTCACTCAGTCTTCTTTGTCCACTGTACTCTTTTGTTTTCCAGAGACTTCAAGCACACTCTGTTAGTCAGGCCCTCCCCTCATGCTTCATTTCACTAATTCTGACATTCTCATCTTATATCAGGGTCACTTTTTTATTGACACTATCCCTAACCCTCCAAACTTGTTTAGATTATCCCTTTCTTTCATGGTGTTCATATGTTTCTTCCATGAACTTATTTTTGAGCTTATTAATCTCTGTCTTTCCTACAAAATAATAAATTCCTTATGGGTAGAAACTAAATAGACATATATATATATATATATATATATATATATATATATATATATATAATTTCTCATTATTTTATCCCTAGGACCTTGCATATCATAGGCATAGGCCACCAACGTATATTTTTTACATGAAGCCTCCAAGTGGTAGAGATCCATATAATTCTCAACTAACAAGTGAATTCATTCATTGATTACCTCTAGTAAATCCAAGTGCTAAAAATCATTACATATTTTTGTTGGCCATGTTAAACTAGTTATACAAAATCAATAGTAGAAAGAAAATGACAAAATTAATGTTCAAGGGAACAGTTCAACTTGATTTATAGAGTGTATTCTCTGTTAATATTCATTCTCATCTCTGTTACATGTGGTGGGGTTCTATTTCTGTACATAAGCTGAGGACAAAGTTGTGCAAGTATGTGTTTCAGTTCTGAGGGTGTGTGTGTGACATTTGATCAATCAGTCAATCATCTGAATAAAGCTCTTGCAATGATTAAAAAAATAATAATTTGTACTTTTATTTGTGTGAAACTCAGAAATTCCCATAGCAGTCAGCACATAAAAGCATTAATTCCTATTTCCCTCTCAAGATCTGCTCTGAGTCTTACTATACCGTGGAGCCGTTGTGGTCAGAGTAAAGTAAGATGCAGAGTAAAGTAAGATGGGCTCCATTTTTCAGGAGCAGCCACACTGGTAGAAGATCCCTTTTGGAGAAATAAATGATAACAATAAAGCCCCATGTTTAAATATGATTAATTATTAAGACTATATTAGGAAAAGAGTCTTTGTAGAACTGTGGAGTTGAGAAACATACCAACTGAGCCTAGTTCCTTGTGATTTAAAAATGAGTAAGGGAGGCCCTGGCTGGTGGCACAATGGGTAAGGGTCCGGCCTGCGAACCCTAAGGCCACTGGTTCTATCCCCGGCCAGAGCATATAACCAGGTAGCAAGCCAAGTTTCTATCCAGGTCCATAGCTAAAGGCAGGTGAAAGGCAACCATACATTGATGTTTCTCTCCCTCTCTACCTCTCTCTAAAAATAATAAACAAAATCTTTAAAAAAATGAATAACGAAGGCAGCATGGTGAAGTAGGGTCATAATACTTAATAAATTCCTATGTTCACTTCTTATTATCTGCATGACATTTAGTCCATTTTTTGACCTCTCCAAACTTTTAGGTGTTAAATGGTGAACATAGAAATGACCTCACTGTGTTTTACCAGACAAACAAAAAACCCTTTTTTGAGTACTGTGCCAAATACATGTACCTGTAAATTTCATCCAAACTTCCTGTAAAATGATACTAACATCATCAGCTTACAGTTAGGAGCAAGAACTCAAAGTAAAATAATTAGTAACTCTGAGATCTCTAAATGAGATCTTTTGGACCCTCTACCAAAGTTAGAAGGCCCTGTTTGGCTGTTGCCACAGCTTCTGAAGCTTCAAACCAAATCCTAGCAATCTTGAACCAAGAAATGATCCTCAGTGGTCTCTGACATGGGCTAGCAACAATGCCTGCTTTAAATTATGCACCATTGTGGTTGTTTGTCAGAGGAGGCTCCCCTGTGATTCCTTACCCACCAGGTTCAAGTTTAGTTTCTTCAGCATGAGGTAAATAGGGCAGGGACTCTCCATGAATGTGATGTCACAATTGTCATTATTGCCCTTCTACCTCTAGGTTGTCATGCTGGAGAAATTGTAGAGTTGGTTTTTTAATATGTACATGGAAGTTATGTATGTCCTTTGGATTTTTGAAAGGCTGAGTCCATCATATGTAAAAGTGTTTGGAGTTCAAGCACAGCCTCCTCACAATGCCTGTTCACCTGCATATGCACTTTGTCTACCCAGCGGAGACACATTC
Organism: Noctilio leporinus; assembly: GCA_004026585.1. Lineage (NCBI taxonomy): Eukaryota > Metazoa > Chordata > Mammalia > Chiroptera > Noctilionidae > Noctilio > Noctilio leporinus. Next base: position 63,831 of record PVIW01002312.1, read on the forward strand.
ATGACAGGAGAAGGATGGAGTAGGGCAACAGTAAGTTTAGTTCACTCTGTGGGAAATTACAACTTTATTGTAAAAGTCTGACCCCAACGCTTTCATGTAGAAATTATTGAGGGCACGCATCAAACATCTGACAAATATAGTTAGTGGGGGAGTAGGGGTTTAGGAGAGAAGGTTCTGTCCTAAATGTTAGAACACCTGGTTGCAAATCTCATTTCAACCCTGATTAGCTGTATCATTTGGTCCAGAGTCAGAAAACTGTAGCTTGTTTTTTATTGTATTTTCCTAGCCCACCTTCTGGAGTATATCGTTAAGTTAAAATGAAATAGCATGAGAAAATGGGGCAAGAATATGATTCTCATATTGAAAACATGTTTCAAGTTTATGTAGAGAACTCTTTTTATTATAGGTAGTATTTTCTGAAACATGTTCTGAGAAATACAAGTTTTGTAAGAAAAGTAATAGAAGTTATTTTTGTAAGTGGCTTTGTGTTCAAATATGTTTGGAAAATTCTGGTTTAAATAGTTATCCTTTTACCTTAAGACTTTTTGGACCCTCTAATGAGCTAAGACAAATCTTCAGAAAGGGAGAATTCAACATTTTAAAAATTTATTTAATCTCATACCTCTTATCTTCTAGTGTTAGTATTATCCAGAACACATTTTGGGAACATAAGCTTTTTTGAAAAATGAATACTTTATTGAGGTTTGGATTTTCAGATAAAACATTTTCTGTATATTATAATAATGGTTACTACACACTGAGTACTTTCTGTGTGCCAAAAGCTGAGCTAAATGTTATAAATCTTGTAACATTATTTAAACGACTTAAGAATTGTATGACTTGCATGCCTTATCCCAGTTTTATAAGTGAGAGATATGAAGCTTAGAGAGGTTAAGTAACTGAAGACCATGATTTAAATCCAAACTGAAGTCCATGCCCTTGTTCACTACTGAGTATTTGTTTGAATAACTGGATGTATGAACCACATGATCATATATGAATCCATATTTTAAATAGAACACAGATTCTATGGAAATTGACAGAACTTGGGAAGGAGATTCTACCTCTTTCCCTGAAAGACCAATGCCTCTCAGCTTCACTAAAAGAAGTTGTCCAGCTCACTGATCAGAGTCAGTGACCCTCCCCTGAGTTTACTTGGGAGCACTTCTGAGTTATTATCCACCCTCACCCAGTTTTGGTGCTCAAGACAAACCTAACTTTCCTCTGCTCCATATTTTTTTTACCTGTCATTGTAATAAGAAAGCTGAAGCAGAGCCTGCCTCTTTAAGGTAGACCTGCCTACATCTCTCTAATTCTGTTTTATATTCTATATATCTGTAATCAGGATCAGCAGAGAGGCTGTAGTCTATACACACAGGAGCAGAGCAAAGGAAGGGAATGCTCTGAGAAGCTTTATGCCTAAGCCAAGTCTTCCTGTACAGTTCTGTCAGAGTTCAGATTTGCAGACTCGATTTTTAATTTCAATATTCTTCCACAGAGAATTCCATACAACATATTCAAAAGTAGAAACTTGTTAAATGAGTAACCACAGCATCATAAAAATACAATGAAAAATGGCAGAAGCTCAAACAGAGAATATTGAAATAAAAATTAATTGTTCAGGAATATATATGTAATTCAATTCAACAGTAACATAAATACAAGATTTCAGAATTTCAGCATTTTTGAACCTTTTTAAATATAAAACAATCTAATTTTATTTTGTCCAAACTGAGTTGATAATTTATATAGCAAATTATTTAAGAAAATTGGTGTGACCCATAAAACAAAATGAGGTAATATTATCTCATCTCCTAAAACATGACAAAGGTACCTATCTTTGACCTTGTTACAAAATCAAAGGTTTATAATTCAGTCATATAAGAAAAACATGGAGTGTAGAATTATTCCATTAATTAAGTTGATCTACTACTGTCAAATATCTTTGATCAGCAGTTTTCATAGGTTTTTAAAGAAAAAGCAATTTTTAAAAATGATGTTTTACAAAAAGCTCAGTATTAAAGCAGAAAGGAAAAAAAAAAAAACCTATCTGTGATAGAGAGGAGATCTAGATAAGCTGTCTGCTGAGAACTTCCTCCTACCATCTTCTGAAGACTCTGAGGTCCAAAGACTCTCCCTGGTAATGAGAGCAATGCCTACAAACCACTGTCAAATGAGGCTTCAGACAAAAATTGGGGAATGGTGTTTTTCTCTGTTATTTAAGTTGACAGGTAATCCTAAGCATATGTATTAGACTATGAAATAAAGAAGAAAGGATTTTAGCTGGGAAGGATCTTGATAATATAAAATTTATCACCCACCAGTTTTAAAAATGAGTAAATAAGCACAGGGAATTTGACTTGGCTGATATCACACAGCTAATTAGAGACAGAGTCAGGAATAAAATTCCTGCCTCCTAATACAGTATGATGATCTTCTAATATACTACATGGACCTGAATAAATTATACATAGAATTTTTTCTAAATGCTTTAGCATGAAATAGAATGTAGAAAATTTATTTTTAATTTAATCTTTATTATATTTTCCATTACAATTTTAGTTTCCTTATATGCACCTCTACTCCCAGTCACCACAGTTGTGCATGTCCATGAGTCCTTTCTCCTTTTTCAATCCCTATACCCCCTAACCAAGCCTCCCAATAGCTGTCATCTGCTTTCCATCTATAAGTCTGTCTCTGTTTTGCTTGTTAGTTCAGTTTGTTCATTAGATTCCATGTATGAGTAAAATCATATGGTATTTGTCTTTCTCTCACTGGCTTATTTCACTTAGCATAATGTTCTCCAGGTCCATCCATACTGTTTCAAAGGATAAAATTTTCTTCTCTTTTACAGACAAGTAATATTTTATTGTATAAAAGTCCCATTGCTGTTTTATCCACTCATCTACTGATGGACAGTTGGACTGCTTCCATATCTTGATTATTGTAAATAATGCTGCAATGAACATAGTGTGCTTAGGTTCTTTTGAATTAGCATTTCAGGTCCCTTGAGATAACAAGATTCCAATAAAATATTTCACAGAACTAGAATATGAAAAAATATTATATGGAAACAAAAGGCCCTACATAGCAATAACAATCTTGAGAAAGAAGAATATAGTTGGAGGAATCATGCTACCTACAATCAAACTATACTATAAGGCCATAGTAATCAAAACAGCATAATAATATCAGAAAATCAGACATATAGATCAATAGAACAGAACAGAACCCAGAAATAAGTCCACACCTTTATAGTCAATTGATATTCAACAGAGGAAGCAATCATATAATGGCCGGAAGATAGTTTATTCAATAAATGGTGTTAGAAAAATTGGACAGATATATGTAGAAAAAATAAACTTTTTTCTTACATCACACACAAGAATAAATTCAAAATGGACCAAAGATTTAAATATTAGACCCAAAACCATAAAAATCCTAGAGGAAAACATAGAAAGCAAAATCTCAGACATTGCTTATAGCAATTTTTCATCTGGTGTATATCCCCAGATAAGGGAAACAAAAGAAAAAATAAACAAATGAGATTACTACAAACTAAAATGTTTTTAGATAGTAAAGGAAATCATCAACAAAATAAAAAGGTAACCCACAGAATGGCAGAACATATTTGCTGATACATCTGATAAGGAGTTGATATCCAAAATTAATAAAGAGCCTACAAAACTCAACACCAACAAACAACCCAAATGGGCAAAGGAACTGAATAGACACCTCTTCAAGGAGGACATACAGATAGCCAATAACATATTAAATGATGCTCAATGTCATTAATCATCAGAAAAATGCAAATTAAAACTGCAATGAGGCCCTGGCTTGTCACACAGTGGATAAGGTGCCAGCCTTCTAACTCCAAGGTTGCTGGTTCGATTCCTCAGATAGGACACATAACAAAGTTGCAAGCCAGGTCTCCAGCCAGGTCCATGGCTGGAGGAAGGTGAAAGGGAGGCAGGTGAAAGGCAACCATACATTGATGTCACTCTCCCTCTCTGCCTCTCTCCCTTCCCCTCTCTCCAAAAATAAATAAAATCTTTAAAAAAAAACCCTGCAATGAGATACCATCTCACACCTGTCAGAATGGCTATTGTCAATAAATCAACAAACAACAAGTGCTGGTGAGGATGTGGAGAAAAGGGAACCCTTTTGCCCTGTTGAGGGGAATGCAGACTAGTGCAGCCATTGTGGAAAGCAGTATGGAAATACCACAAAAAATTTTAAATGAATCAACCCTTTAATGCATAACTTTTTAAAAAATTGAACCAACAAAGAGTCATCTATAAAGTAAAATTAGGTCAAACTAAGCTTTCTTAGGATAGTCCTTATGCTCTAGACAGGGAACATAGAATGTGAAAAAGATTCTGAATGAACTCAGGTGCTTGAATAAACAAAGGAGGGTCAGCTACTGCATTTTCTTTTGTTTTATACAAGCAAATAAAAATAAAATAGACTTAAATTAGTGATTATTCAAATCCATTTTTATTTAACCACTGTAAATCCAGATGGCCTTAACATAAAACTATATAAATAAAAATGTTCATATTTATTTATGCCCACAAATGTATATAGAAACACAAATTCTAAACCATTGTATTTATTTATTTATTTATTAAAAATATTTTATTTATTATTTTTAGAGAGAGGGGAAGGGAGAGAGGCAGAGAGGGATAGAGACATCAATGTATGGTTGTCTTTCACCTGCCTCCAGCTACGGACCTGGCTGGAGACCTGGCTTGCAACCTAGTTATGTGCCTTGGGTGAGAATCAAACCAGTAAACAGGCTGGTGCCTTATCTACTGTGCCACTGGCCAGGGTAATGTGATCTATCTTTGAAAATGTTCCATGTGCATTTAAAAAGAATGTATATTTTATTTCTTTGAGGGTGAAAGGTTCTGTACATCAATTAAGTTAATATGATCTAGAGAAACCTGACAACCTTTCTATACACTGTAATTCAAAGTTGTAGTTATCATTGAAAACACTGCAACAAATTATTTTTGCTAATTTTGTTGTCATTGAAAAATCAGTACTTTGAATTTTTACCAAGTAAATATATAGCATATTAAAGAACCTCTAGGTTTAATCCAGTTTTAATCAATGCTAAATAACAGCATTGGGTTGATTTCAATACACTTATAGCTGAAAACATTTCTAGTTACTCCAGACTATAATTTTAAATGCCTTAGGAATTAAAATTAAGACAAATGCCTTAAGCCTTTTAAAACTCTGTCCCAGAAAATAAAAGCCAAGTAAGTGTCTGCTCTCTGGAGTATTGTGGAGAGCTGCATGTATCTGAGTTTGAAAATATCTCTTTAATGTAAGTGATTAGAAAACTATGAATGAACAATGCTAATTAACCCTGTTTGAAGATAAAAAACAAATAGTTATTTAATCTGCAATAGTAACTGTAAAACAGAAAGTAGTCCATATCTACATAATGATATTATATATTGCTTAAAATATATAATTATATTTTATAATGCTATAATATATATATATAGCATTATAAGTAAAATTAAGTGTCTGCTTCTTCTTTAATACTCTTTTAACAATAGCAACAACAACAAAAAAAACAGTGAAACATGCAACACATGGCTGATCTCAACTATGACTTTCTTTAGCTCCTTTTCATGAGCTATGGTTTAGAAATGAAATCTTTATAAAGGTTGCTTTCTTTAGATAAAATTTAGGACATTTATGTAAGTATAAATGTTGATTTTTTAAATTAAAATATTAGCATCATTAAAATTTTAAATGCTCAGTGTATATCAAGGACTTATCTTAAGATTCTCATTTTTTCCATTTTGTAATCTAATACATATTTTTTAAAAAATTAGGTTTAAAATATATTTGTTTGAGTTTGAGAACTGACTGTAAAGCTCTCAATAATTGTGATATCTTTTCCTAACAAAAATGTTTATTGAAATAATTTGGAGTAGGAAGTCCAAATGGATTATTTTAGTGTAACTTAACACTTTGGAAATGAAGAAACTGAGGCCCCATAGATGATGAAACTAAGAATGTGGTGCCAGGATCTTGCTTCTCCAGCTTTCCCTTCCCATGTTGGTCTCCACCTACACAATAAAAAATAAATAAATAAATAACTTAGGGGGGACCAAGATGGCAGAGGAGTAAGTGGAGCTACATCAATCTCCTCCCAGGACCAACTTGGAAATACAACTTAATTGTAAAGAAATCATCTGGGATAACCAATAGAACACCAGCTGGAAAGAAGTCTTATAATCATGGACAGAACCAAACAGGACGCTTCATCACAATGTGACTGGTAGAAAGTGCAGACATGTGAGAGGGCTGGCTGGGCTTCCCCAGCTGCAGCAGCCAAGGGGATAGAGCCAGGGGCTCCACCTAAGAAGGTTTGGTTCTACATCCCTGGGTGGGCTTCCCAGCCTATAGCAACACAGCTGAGAGCCAAACAACATCTAGCTATGAAAAGCAAAAAGCCTAGGGTTTGCTAGCCCAAGTAGTAGAGACAGAGAATTATTAAAGTGACCACAAACAAAAATACATTAGCAAAGACTCATCCTGGGCTTCAGCAGGGGGAGGGAAGAGCAGACTAGAGATACTTGAGGAGGGTTTGGAGCTGTAGCTTGGAAGAGAGAAATGAGGGAACAGTTGACATAGTCCCAGTGCTGACTCATCCCCAGCTGGTAGACCACGGCTACCCAACTGGCTTCCTCCTGAGTAGTCCTCATAATCGCACCCACTGGAATCAATCTGCCCCACCCAGCAGTGCCTGAGTCTGACACCTGAGCACAATTCATTGATTTACAACTGAATTGATCTGTGCTGCACAGCAACCTCTGGGCTTCGCAGTTGATGGCAGAGTGATAGGATTATAACTGAATCAATCTGCCCAGACTATTAGTGCCTGAGCCTGGCAGCTAATCACAAATTGATTGGATTACAACTGAGTTAATTGGCCCTGCCCACTGGTGCCTAAGGTGACCCCTGATCAAAGATTGATTGGTTTACAACATAGCTAATTGGTCTTGCCCAGTGGTACCTACACATGATAGCTGAGCACAGATCAATTGGATTAAAAACTGAAGGGCAAAAAAACAGTGGATCTCTGGGTGGCTCCAACAAGCTGACTAGGACCAGACAATGGAATAATCTGACATCATCAGAGATGAACCCAGGAAGTAAAGATAGTGCACCTCTACATGACAGAAGGTCACACCACAAAGACAGGAACTCAGAAAAGCCCATTCTAAAAAGCAAATGCAAACAAGAGACACCTAAAAATGGGGAGGAAAAGAAATAGTCTATCATTGAAAGGGAAGGAGAAAATCCCCAAAAGATTGCTAAATAAAATAGAGGCAAGCAAACTATCAGATATAGAATTCAAAATAGTAATGATAGAGAAGCTCAATGAGCTCAGTGAGCTCAAAGAAAAATACACACAATTGCAGGAGAGCTACAAACAACTCCAGGGGAACTACAAAGAACTCCAGGGAACTACAAGGAGCTTACTGAGAACTATACCAGCATTAAAAAGGACATAGAAACTATCAACAAGAGACAAAATTAAATGAAGAATACAACTTCTGAATTTAAGAATACAGTAGAAGATATCAACAGCAGGCTAGAGGAAGCAGAGGATCAGATCAGCGAGCTGGAGGAAAACATAGAAAAATATTCCAATACAGTGCAACAATATCAAAAAAGACTGAAAAAGAATGAAGAGGTTTTAAGATTGCTGCAGGACAGCATGAAACACAACAATATCTGTACCATAGGGATACCAGAAGGAGAAGAGAAACAAGGGATGGAAAGCCTGTTTGAAAAAATAATGATAGAAAACTTCCCTAACTTGATGAGTAAAAATGTTACTTAAGTTCAGGAAGCACAGAGAGTCCCAATAAAGATGAATCCAAACAGACCCACTCCAAGACAAATCATAACTAAAACAGCAAATTTTAAAGACAAGGAGAGAATCCTAAAAGCATCAAGAGAGAAACATCGAGAGAAGAGAATGACAAAAAATATTTCAAGTAATGGAAAACAAAGGCCTGCAACCAAGAATACTCTACCCACCAAAGCTCTCATTCAAAATGAAAGATGAAATCAAGAATTTCCCAGGCAAAAGAAGGCTAATAGAATACATCTCCTCCAAACCAGCATTGCAAGGGATACTAAAGGGTTTGCCGTAAAAAGACAAAGAAACAGAGAAAGACAGAGAGAAACACAGATACAAAGGGGGAAAGTGTCAATGAATAAATATCTGTCAATAATAACTTTAAACGTAGTTGGATTAAAAGCACCAATAAAAAGACATAGGGTAGCTGAATGGATAAGAAAACATGACCCATATATATGCTGTCTACAAGAGACCCACTTTAGAAAAAAGATTGACACTGGGTGAAAGTGAAGGGATGGGAAAACATATTTCAAGCAAATGGACAGACACAAGAAAAGCTGGGAAGCAATACTTACATCAGACAAAATAGATTTTATAATGAAGGCCATAAAAAGAGACAAAGAAGGACATTTCATAATACTTAAGGGAACAATCCATCAAGATATAACCCTTTTAAACACATATGCACCCAACATAGGAGCACCCAAATATATAAGAAAAATCTTGGAGGACTTCAAGAAGGATATGGACAGCAGTACACTAATAGTAGGAGATTTTAATATCCCATTATCAACAATGGACAGATCTTCCAAGCAAAAAAACACCAAGGATACTGTGTCATTGAGCAATACAATACACTAGATAAAATGGACTTGACTGATTATATATATATATATATATATATATATATATATATACTGCTCAAAGAGGCAAAATACACATTCTTTTCAAATGTACATGGAACATTCTCAAAGATAGGACACATGGTAGGACATAAGACAAGTCTCCACAAATTCAAGAAAATTGAAATTATACTAAACATTGTCTCAGATAACAATGGCTTGAAACTAGAAACCAACCTCAAGGGAAAAAAACAAAAACATTCTAAATCATGGAGACTGAATAACATGCTATTAAGTAATGAATGGGTTAACAATGAGATCAAAGAAGAAATCAAAAAGTTTCTGAAAACAAATGAAAGTGAATGCAACAGCCCAAAACCAATGGGACACAGTACAGGCAGTCCTCAGAGGGAAATTCATAGCAATACAGGCCCATCTGAAGAGGTTAAAAGAAACTTATGCAAACAACCTACCCATAAAGCTGCAAGAACTAGAGAAGCAACAACAAACAAAACCCAACAAACAAATAGAACAAGTAGAAGAAAGAACATAATCAAGATCTGAGCAAAATTATATGAGTTAGAGACCAAAACTACAATCCAAAGAATCAATAAATCCAGGAGCTGGTTCTTTGAAAAAATAAACAAAATAGACAAGCCTTTTACCAGGCTCATCAAGAAAAAAAGAGAGAGGACCCAGATAAACAAAAGCAGAAATGACAGAGGAGAAATCACAACTGATACCTCAGAAATACAAAGGATTGTAAGAGATTACTACAAACAACTATATGACAAGAAATTTGATGACCTGGGTGAAATGGTCAAATTTCTGGAAATGTATAATCTACCAAACCTGAGTCAAAAAGAAACAGAAAGCCTGAATAGACCAATAATAACTAGTGAAATTGAAGCAGTAATTTAAAAAAACCACAGTGCACAAAAGCCTGGGACCAGATGGCAACACAGGTGAATTTTACCAAACATTTAGGGAAGAACTCTTATCCTTCTCCACCTATTTCAAAAAATCCAAGAAGAGAGAACACTCCCAAACTCTTTCTATGAGGCCAATATTATTTTAATCCCAAAACCAGGTCAAGATACAATAAAAAAAGAAAACTATAGGCCAATATCTCTGATGGACCTAAATGGTAAAATTTTCAACAAAATATTGGCAAACCAGATCCAATAATGTATTAAAAAAATCATACACCATGATCAAGTGGGATTCATCCCAGGGACACAAGGATGGTACAACATTCCCAAATCAATAAACATAATACACCACATCAACAAAATGAAAGACAAAAACCATATGATCATATCAACAGATGCTGAAAAAACATTTGATAAAGTACAGCAACCATTTAAGATAAAAACACTCAAAAGAATTGGGCATAGAGGGAGCATACCTCAACATAATAAAGGCCATATATGAGAAACCTGCAGCCAACATCATACTCAATGGGCAAAAACCAAAAGCTTTCTCCCTAAGGCCAGGAACAAGGAAGATACAAATAAATAGGAGCATGTACCACATTCATAGAAGGAAGAATTAACATTACCCAAAGCAATATATAGATTCAATGCAATCTCAATTAAAACACCAATGACATATTTCACAGATCTAGACAAAATACTTTAAAAATTTATATGGAGCCAAAAATGACCATGAATAGCCACAGCAATCTTAGAAAGAAGAATTAAGTGGGAGGAATCACAATGCCAGATATCAAATTATACTACAAGGCCAGTGTAATCAAAACAGTCTGGTACTGGTATAAGAATAGATATATAGATCAATGGAACAGAATAGAGAGCCCAGAAGTAAACTCAGGACTCCATGGTCAATTAATGTTCTACAAAGGGCAAAGGAACATAAAATGGAATGAAAATAGCCTCTTCAACAAGTGGTGTTGAGAGAAATGGACAGGGACATGCAAAAAAATAAAACTAGATCACCAACCTACACCATACAACAGAATAAACTCAAGATGGAGAAAGGACTTAAATATAAGTCATGACACCATGAAAATTCTAGAGGAAAACATAGGAAGTAAAATTTCAGATATCTTACACACAAACATTTTCACTGATACTTCTTGAAGGACAAAGGAAATAAAGAAACAAATAAACAAATGGGACTATATAAAACTGAAAAGTTTCTGTTCAGCTAAAGAAAACACCAGCAAAATAAAAAGGGAACCAACTACATGGGAAAACATATTTGCCAATGATATCTTGGACAAGGGTTTGATCTTCAAAATATATAAAGAACTTATGTGACTCAACACCAGGAAGACAGGCAGCCAATTAAAAAATGGGCAAAGGACCTGAACTACACTTCTCTGAGGAGGATATACAAAGGGCCCATAGGCATATGAAAGAATGCTCAGTATCACTAGCCATCAGAGAGATACAAATTAAAACCACAGTAAGATACCACCTCACACCTGTCAGATTGGCCATCATTAACAAATCAACAAACAAGTGCTGGCAAGGATGTAGAGAAAAGGGAACCCTGGTACATTGTTGGTGGGAGTACAGACTGGTGCAGCCACTATGGAAAACAGTATGGCATTTCCTCAGAAAACTTAAAAATGGAACTGCCTTTTGACCCAGTGATTCCACTGCTAGGATTATACCTTATGGATCCTGAAATACCAATTCAGAAGAATCTATGTACCCCTAAGTTCATAACAGTGCTATCTATGAAAGCCAAGTGCTGGAAACAACCTAAGTGACCAGCAGGGGATGAATGGATCAAAAAACTTTGCTACATTTACACAATGGAATACTCTACATAGCAGAAAGAAAGAAGGAACTCCTACCTTTTGTGAGAACATGGATGGAATTGGAGAGTATTATGCTTAGTGAAATAAGACAGTCAATAAAAGATAAACACCATATAATCTCATCCAATACAGGAGACTAATAATCAAAACAAACAAATAAGCAAAACAGAACCAGAGACATGGAAACAAGGTACAGGCTTTCAGTGTGCAGAGAGGAATGGGTAGAAGGAAGGGAAGAAAGAGGCAAGGAAGGGGAAGAATTTAGTCAAGGAACTAACATGGATGACCCATGAAAATGGGCAACATGTAGGATTGACAGTGAGAGTGGAGATGAGGAGGGTGGGGCAGGAAGGGGCAGTAGGGGAAAAATGGAATAAATGTAATACAATAACAAATTAAAGTTTAAAAAGTTACTTAAATTGACTTCATTTTTTAAGTAAATACTCTGAAACTTCAAATGGGTATTTTTTTTTCCTTTTTACTTAATACCTTCTTGCCCAGTAGGTGTAAACTCAGAAGAATATTTTATAATGCAAGTTCATTAGGTAGGAATGTCATAAACCAAAGCAAACATACTATGTATATATTGTTTCTTTCCAGGGTTTGAGTTCAAGACAAAACTGAAAAAGACATCAGTCCACATTTTACTCTTTATTCATAAATCTGAAATAATTGAGATAAAAATGATTACATTTCTAGTAGATGCTCCTCAATTGAATGCATTAAATTTATATATCAGAGCTAGTAAAATATAAAGTTGATTTTCTTCATATGGGGAAATATAATATTTTTATATTTTTTAAAGAAAATCTACGTAAGATATAAATGAAGGTTTCCATCTCAATTGGGGACCTATTACAATTAGACACCAGTCAGTGGTTAACATGCCAATACAAATATAACCCCATTTCTACTGTTCTGTTCATCTGTTTGACCAGGTAACAATTGCTAGCCTAGCTCCACAAGTAAAGGTCTCCTAAAGAGAGAGATGTGATATCGTTCACTATTTTTATATTGGATTCTCAAAGAGTAAAATGGAAAATTTGACTTTTTGTTTGGAGAGAACTAGAGGAGAACGACTAGAGCTATAAGCATAGCGTAGGAAGCTCCATTTGGCTTTTATTCTCTACTTTTTCCATGAAGTAGGAGTAAATAATTGTAGGAAGTTGAAAATAAGGCACAGAATTTCAGAGATATCTGGTTCTTAAATGTATTTTAACCAGTAGAACTTTATTTAAAAGAACATAGTAAGCAGAGTTCCAATGTAGTAACAAGTGTTGAAGTTTTATCTTTGAAATGAATTGGGAGGGACAGAGTCCGCATTTCTCTGTCCTGATTGGCATCTTTACAGAACCCCAGGTCTCTGCATAAATGCAGTCATGAAAGTATGACTGTGAATAATATGAAAGACTAGGAGAGTAAATGAAGGAATTAGTTTAGAAGTGTCATTACTTTGCTAGGTTAATTTTTATTCAATAGATAAAATGAATCTGCAGGAGGTCTGATGCATAGAAATAGAAATTTGAGTTCATATAACTAAGACTTTTGACAAAACCTAGAACTAAGACTAAATTCATGAGGAACATTCTAAATGAAGTATGTACTTATCATGGTTAGATTAAGTTTAGAAAGAAGGCATGATAATAATAGAAATCATTAACTAATAATTTGCTCAATCAGTTTCCTCTAGTAATTAAACAATACGTCTCTTTTTAAAAAATTAATTATTAATCTGTTTAGAAATTTTTGTAACTGTCCAGGAATAATTGGACAGATAAAAGGCCTAAATTCTTAATATTTGCAAATACTTTGTGTCTGTTCTTAATATTTGCAAATATTTTGTGTCTATATACTAATAAAAAGCCAAGTTTTAAAACTAAAAATAATATGTGTTGTGAAGAATCAATCTTAATATTCATTCTAATTATTGATGGGATTATGAAGTGTTTCTTCATTAAGAAAATAGCCCTTTTCACATTAGAAATTATTTATATTATATAAATTGTTAATATATTTATTAGATTTGATGAGATTATTGGTATATTAGCTCATATATTTAGGTCTTAAGGATAACTTCATTGTGTTTTATTCCTCAAAAAATATTTTACAGGGGAGCTGTGCCTCCCAATATCCATTCTCCTTTATTATTTCTAAGGTTTTCTAAATTAAATTTGGTAATCAGAGCACTTGGCCATTTGACTAGAAACTTATTTTTCCTTCTTTTTTTTTTCTTGTACTCAGTGACTGTGCTTGGCCAGTGGGGCACAGCAAAAGTATGTGAAATTTCTAGATTATTCCTTACAGATAAATCTGCTGTCCCAATATATCCCTTTTCTCTTATTCTTGGCCAAGAACAGCAGCTGGAACAGATATTAGACCCAAGGATGGAAGCCACATGTTTAAAATAATACAGCCAAGTGACCTGTCAGAGTCACTTGGGGACCACACATCTATTATAAGAGATAAATATTTTTCTATCTGATTTAAAGACCTGGATTTTAAGGGTTTTTAAATCATAAATCTTTAGCCTATGACTTAGCTAACAAAGAACTTAGTGTCATAAAAGGTGTGTTGCCATAAAAAATAGGTGGCATCATTTTAACAGCTGGGTTATAGACTGCAAGGAGAAAAATATTGCATGCTAGAAAGCTAATGAACTTTGTTGAATATGGCAAATTTTTTGTAAAACCGTCAACTATAAAGTAAGGAAGGCCATACCTATGAATTATTTTCCTCTAAAAAAGATTATTAAAGACAGGCTAATTATTTACCTATGGTAGATGCCTGTTCAGTGTAGTCAAATGTAAGAGAGAAAAGTTTGAGTAAGCATCGCTAGTGCACATATAAAAAGGAATAGACCTTACTAAGAGGGTCCATCTATGACTGAAGTCTAAATATTAACCTGAGGGACTTGACTAGCAACTTTTGTAAAACAAAAATCCCATGCTGATATGACCCAACTAGCTGATAAGACTTTGTTATAAACTAGATGTCTGTGTTCCCCTGAAATTCATGTGTTAAAACCTAATTTTCAATGTGATGTTATTAGGAGGAGGAGCCTCTGGGAAATCATTGGTTCAGGAGTAGGGAACTCTCATGGATGAAGTTTGTGCCGACACAGAGGCCACAGAGAGAGTCCCCTTTCCCATTCTCCCATGTGAAAACACAATGAGAAGATGGCTGTCTATGACCTAGGGATTAAGCCTTTATCAGACACCCAATCTACCAGTACCAGGATCTTGAACTTTCCAATTTCCAGCAACATGAAGAATAAATGTATGTTATTTAAGACACCCTATCTATGGTGTTTTTGTCATCGTAGCAGGAACAGACTAAGACATACTGAAAGTCTTTCTCAAAAGGCTCCCATTTGTACTTCTCAGCTACACAACAAAAGCTTTGTCCAGTTACAAAGATCAGATAAAATTGTGTTAGCTTCTCACCATAACCTATGGCCTCAGGCAGACAGTCCTAGAATTGAAAGCAGAAAGTAGTAGTGGGGAATCTCCTGGTTTAAGAACTATTTTTACATAGAACTAATTGGAAAGCAAATATATAGAAGCTTCACTAAATCTTTAAGGGAAACTAATATTGCTATTTTTAAAAAGCCCCAAATCTGGCTTATAAACAAGACCTTAGTTTCTCAAATATATACCAATCAATTAGCAAGAAGCAGTCTCTGAAAACACTATAGCCCCCAAAGAGAGTATACCTTCCAAAACTCACTTTGGATTTTGCCACAAAGTATAATGGGCAAGGAAAAACTTCCAGAGACCTCTAGACATCATGGAAGACAACGGCCAAGAAAGTGATCCAAAGGAACAAGATCAGGAAAAGTTCAGCAAGAAATGGGATAGTTCATTTTCTACACATCAAGATATAATGTCTATGGGCCATCATGTGCTCTATGCTTTCTATTTTTATTTATTAATGGATTGTTATTCTACTCTGTTATATATTATGTGATGGGGCTTAGGATGGTAAATATGTTCTCTGGGTGCAGAAAAGAATATGCAGATAGGTGACTATCGTCAACAATCCCTCAATATTTGTTATGGTTTTCTCTTTTAGTAGTCGACGGGTATTTAAAACACAAGGGTGGGCAAATGGATACCTAGGAAGAGACTGCATTTCCTGGCATTGGTAGCAACTGGGGTAGCCATGTGATTAAGTTTGTGCCAATGAAATGTGGGTGAATGTTACACATAAATGAATAAATGAACATTGAAAATTATTCTAGGCCTGGCTGGTGGCACAGTGGATAAGGCACCAGCCTTCTAACCCAAAGGTTGCTGGTTCAATTCCTAGCCAGGGCATAAAACCAGGTTGCAAGCCAGGTGTCCAGCCAACTCCATAGCTGGAGGCATGTGAAAGGCAACCATACATTGATGTCTCTTTCCCTCTCTACCTTTCTCCTTTCCCCTCTCCCTAAAAATAATAAATAAAATATTTGAGAAAAAAAAAGAAGAAAATTATTATATTCCTGATTATAGGAAAAAATGCTAAAACTGAAGAGTATGGATTAAAATTATGGTATTATACAGAATTCAGTTTTCCACCAAAGATTCAAGTTATACCATAAAATTCTCACTAAAATTTATGAAATTTTCACAGTGAACCAACAATCAGTTAATAAATTAGATTAGGCCATATAATTTGAATTACTCTTAATTTTTCACTTTAATCCAATTAGAGGGAAAATAGTTGATTTGAAATTAACTTTTTATTCTTGTTGTGTTTTTATGTTCACAAATTGGGCATAAATTAGGAAAAAGATATGCTAACAATTAATTGTTGCCAGTTTAAGTTTTTTAACATCTACTTTAGACATTAAGTTCCTTATTTTTACTGATTTTAAGAAATTGTCAATATTCTTTTTTATTTGTCATAGTTTATTTAATTATATGTTCCAGCATTTTAACTTGCAAAACATACCCAGCATGTTCTTTCTAAATTTTATTGAAGATTGCAGGTAGAGATGGTCCATTAATAGCAATAAAAAGTAATTAATAACAAATTAAAATGATGTAAAACCCTTTGGAAAGCAATTCATTCAACAGCTATCTCAAGGAAAGGTTTAAAATCTAATGTGATAAGACTTCCTGCTGATACAAGTCATCCTAAAAGAAGTGTTGTATTATCTGAGTTTTCTGCTTTTGACAAGAAGGATAGCCTACCTAATTAATATTAATAAACAATAGCAATGAATAATATTGCACTTTGTCATGGTTATGTCCTAATTCCTTATATGATTTGATAGATAATCACATTCAAAACCGCAAATTTCTGAATCATTTATCTATGATAGAACTTTCCTATTGTCTAGAATTATTATGTTTATTGATGTTTCTGTAGGAATAGTGGTTTAAGAGGCTTTTAGTTGAACAGGGCAATGAGATGCAGTGGACACCAATATATTTTGGAAATATGGGTTCAAATCTCCCATTTACTCTTTGTGATTTACATCTATTTGAAAATATCTCTTAATCTTATTTTTCAGTAATAGAATGATAATAATTAATGATAAATCTTTAAAGAATTGGGAAGATATCTTTCTAGTTGTGAAAATATATAAGTCCAAGCAAATATTAATTTGTATCATATTGTCTATAGCTAGATTGGGAAGTGAGGAGTCAAGATAAACTAAAGACTCAGTTTATAAGCAAAGTCTCCTGATGCAACCAATTGCCTTTGAGTTTGTTATTTTAGAGGTGTGAGGAAAAATGGGAAGAAAAAATTGTGTCAATGACACAAGGGAGAATGACAACCTTCCAAAGAGGAATAGTAGAGATAGAGGAGCAAATTAGAGAAAGACTCAGTGAAGGAAAAAAGGAGAATGTTTAAGAAAGATATATGAGCACATAAATACAAACCTCACTTATGCCTTGTCATAGTTAACATGGCAGAGAAAAGACTATGGCAGAGTAAAGAATCCTGATAGATTACTTTCCTGCAGAAATTCATTCTATCCATACTCTCAACTATAAGCTTATCTTCATTAGTAAAATGATTATATTAAAACTATGTAAGACAAATCTCATTTTTAAAGTAATTAGTCAGTAGATATGAAAATTCTCGTACTTCAGTGAAAATTTATTTTGGAGCTTGAAGGATACTCCAAGCAAGGAACATAATCAGATTATATCCGATCAATAAGAAGAAAGCAGGGTATCTCCAAATTTCTGAAGCAGCTGTATGGTAATTATAACATAATTAATCTTCTGTGTGTGTGTGTGTGTGTGAGAGAGAGAGAGAGAGAGAGAGAGAGAGAGAGATCTGCTCAGTATTATGTCTTCATCTTATTCAGCAATTTAAAAGAACTTTAATTTCCTGGAAGTTATTTGGAGTTTATTATGCACCAGGATGCTAAGATGCTGAGTTTAGAGCAACTTCCTGTGTTGTTCTTTATAATGCTATAGTTGAATTGCATTCCTTGTATAAAATCTGTGTTGAGGTTAAAAAAAAAAAAAAAAAAAGATAAAGCATTCTGTAGTCATAGCACAAAAGGAACTGTGTACTAAGCAGTCTCAATTCATAATATGACTATGGAATTCTGATATGAAGTCAATCTAGAGAAGGATGTTTTTCCTGGGGTCCATTTTCTGTTAGCTTATCACTTAAAACCCTTTGAAAAATTTCACAGGGATGACCAGTCAGCACCCAGGGAAGAACTGCTGGGCTCTGTGACACAGACTTCATTCTTCAGTGTTCTGGCATACCAGGCACACATTTTTAGCCTTCATCACCATCCTAAATAGATAAAAGGCTCTTGAAGTCAGTGGGAGATTCATTTTAAAATTAGTTCTGTAGGAAGCAGAGTAACTTGAGATACAGGGCTTTAGATAGTATTTGAATAAGGCAGACACGCACAATGCCAACTTTGTTATTTGAACACTAGTCTTAGTGTGGGGCTCTGTGCATGTGTGTGTGTATGTGTAGGAGACATATAGAGATTGTGTATTTGAGATCTTACTTTGCTTCAGTAACTTCCATAGTTCAGGAAGCCTTCTAGTATTTATTTGTATATTACCTGTGTGCACATAACTTTGCATAAATGTCAAAATCCAAACCCATCAGAACAGACCAAGAGTAAGCTTTCCATATACTTATGTGTATTTACATCTTTAAAATATGGTTTGTTTTTTTCTATTTATGGTATGGAAGCAACTGATATATCAAAAGTTTTTTTTTTATCTGGAATTTAAGAATCTAATATGAAACAAAAATAAAGAGCATCATACATTGGGAAGAAACCAAGACATATTATCCATCTCTTATCTCAAACTTCCAGCAATAGCTAAGTTGAAAGAAGATATCAGGAGTCCACACATAATACAGTTCTCCTTTTCCTACATGTCAAGAACAGAAAAATAATGTTGAAGTTCCCCAGCAATTAACATGTACTCAAAATGTGAAAAATGCATTATTTCAGTCCTGCACTTTACCATGGATCTGATCAGCCAGTTTTCATAAAAGTTGTAACCGCACCCCTTCATATTCTTTTGGAGAAAACATTTAGCAAATGCAGGGGAGCATCTCCAAAGGAGACATTATGGGGGAAATTGAAATAAGCAAGAAATACACAAAGCAAAAATTACAAGAGAGATTTTCACAGATGCTTACTATAAAATTGAATATAGGTGGCTTTGAGGAGGACCACTTATAGGTCTTCATTTGCCACATTAAATGCACACCATTTAAAAAAAACCTAATATCTCTGGTTGCAACTAGCTCACTTTAAATAGGGTAGTAAGGTAAAACTCAATGATTAATGTGACTGTGTGTTTTTCTAATTTGGCATCTTGGAGCATTTGAGTTCAAGGAGCAGTATTAAAGGATTGGCGAGAGTTACTCTGAGAAGAATGGGACATAATGAAGGGCTTTGGGGTTAGAATCGATGGTATGAGCATGCCTGCCTCAGAAGCAGGTAATACAGCAGCAATCAGTTCAGTGTGATACCTGATTGTGGCAAGAAATTACTCTGAGGAGTCAGAAACCTTATTAGCTATTATGTGTTTATTTACAGAAATGCACAGATACATGTGTTTTCATATAAGTGACACAAATATGTGTGCGTAAGCAATGAAACATGGGTTCCACAAATTCTTACTTTTGCTCTCCCTTTCCCTTGTATCCAAGCCTCTCCAAGCACAAGAGCTGCATGATTTACTGACTCCTGGACATCACTTTTATTTCTGAGATCCCTCCAAAAGGTTCTGCCAGCAGTGGGCTCTCCATCAAGATCTGTTTACTAAAACTATGGGCAAAGTGTTTTAACTTTGAGAACATGCACAGGCACAGCAAATTGGAAAGAAAATTAAGAGGTCTTAACCATTCCAATCAGACACATTTACAATCAGCCAAGAAACATACTTGCCTCCTACAATTGGCCAGGGCCATGGTTCAGCTTCTGGCATCATTATTGAATTTCCTACTTATTAGTCATTTGTGGAAGGATCACCTGATTTGTTTGTAGAAATAAATGTAGAAATACATTTAAGATAATAAGAAGGGCACTTACCTGAAGAGGAAAAATATATGTAAAGCTAAATTCAAAGACAGAGATAGCAGAAGTATTTGTGAATATAGCATGAATGTGGGATGAGTAGAAATAAATGTGTGTTACTGCTACAGTCAATCTAGTTTTCTCTAGTGGAGTGCTGTACACTGGGACAGCTGAGTTACAAATATCAATGTAATCAGAACCTTTAAGAAAAAAAATATGATAATATTTCTGCCATGTCACATATGTCTTTACCTGGAGAAATTATCTCCCAAAAGGCCTTCATTGATTATTCTTTAAGTAAAGGTGGCAGAATAAATAAAACAATAATGTTAACAGCTGGCTCAAACTTTCTAGAGGGAGCAAACTATCTTTGTTTAGGAAAACACCTTGATATTCTGCTTTAGATGTGTGAACACTGTGGCCATGCTTTTGAAGGATCCTGGGGGAAAAAGATAAATTTATCTGTCCAAAAATTTAATAGAAATTTAGAAGAAAGCAAGAAGTAGGAGGACATAAAACAAGCCCTCAACTCCTCTGAAAGACAGAGAGAGAGATTGGAGATTTGGGAAGCAATTAGTTGTCATGACTCTTGGAAGATCTTCATGACAGGATAAAGTGACAGGCAGTTGTCAGTTGCCACATGTGCCTGGTGATGTCCTGTTTGTCCTTGAACTAGCTCCTTCTAGATGCAGCTCCTCATTTAGTCTGCTAGATATGCTGACCAACAATATCTCCAGGACACCCAGAGGTACTTACCTGAGGGCCCTCAGCAGTGATAGCTACACAGAAGCAACAGCTTCTAGTAGACCTCACCACATCCCTTTCATAGTCCCACCTCTGTCTGAGACTGGACTTGCTTGGCTTCTCAGATTCTCTATGTAAGCATCAACTTGTCTTCTTCCACCAGTGCTTTGGCAGAGCTGGTTAAACACTCTTTTGCCAATCCCCCAACCCACTGTTCAAGACCTTTACTTCCCAGCTCCTCCAGAAATTATGTGAGATCTATTTCTTACAAATTAGTCTTAACATTCAAAATGGTTCTGCTTTCTTTACCAAACCCTAGCTAATTCATAATTCAGACTTTTGGAAGTGGATGTTTTCATCTGAAAAACCTATAACATATGGTAATGTGTTGGAAATTGGTGGTAGGTTAAAGACGGAAAGGCTGGGAAAATGGCTAAGACATATTGGAGGTTGGAGAAAGGATAATCCATATTGTGACGCAGAGAAAAAAATGTCAAAAGACTTGCCTGCAGTAATGAGAGTCAGGAAATGCACCTCATGATCTTGTGGGTCGGGCTATCTATGTCCATCTCTAGATTGTCGAAAGTGCCAGTTGGCTTCTAGCAGTATATGATAAGATATCTGAAGCTAGAAAAAGGTTAAAGAAGGAATAATTCTGTATACAAGCAGAATACAGAAGAAATATAGAAAGACAAGGACTTACTGGGCTGAAAAAAAAAAAAAAAAAAAAAACTGTTTTGTTTTAAGTATTTCTAGCCAGTAAACAATTATCAAAGTGACTGACATGAGGCCTGGGGACAAACCAAGGATTTATCTTTAAGACCCCTTGTGAAACTCGCTGAATAATTTAAGGTGATGTCACATGCATGCAGCCTAGTCACTAAATAGAAACACCCTGCCTGTTCACAGAATTATAAAAAACAATGCCATCATGTTTTTAAGCCACTGAGTTTTAGGGGGATTTGTTGCACAGTTCACAAATTTTAGTTATTTAGTTATTTCCTTTTTTAAAAATATTTATGTTTAAAGAGAAGGGAAGAGAAGGAGAAAGTGAGGGAGAAAAATGTCGACTGGATGCCTCTTTTATGCATCCTGTCTAGGAAACCAAACCTGCATACCAGGTATGTGCCCTGACCTATCAAAGCCATAACCTTTCACTTTGCAGGATGATGCCCAACCAACGGAGCCACTCTGATAAAGGCTAGTTATTTCTAATTAATTTCCTTAAAATAATAAATTTTGAACCAATCCACCTGATACAAAAATCTAAACATGGGCAGCCTGACTCCCCATTTCTCTTTTACTCCAGATAAGTTAGATAATTTCATGCTCCTCAAGATATTACTCATTATAATTATTAAGCCAATTAATGCCACCATTTCACTATACAGTTCTTCATAATGATGTACTCATTGCAGATAATACATGTTTTTATTGTAATTGGAGCTTTCTAGAAGTAATGTGTCCAGTGGTTGAATACATCATTGTCGGACACCATAGGAATTCAAACAACAGATTGATATGTCAATTACTGATTAGTTTACCTTGTCACTTACTTAATCTGTGTACTTCTCTCAGAACTAGATTATATATGGAGATTTTCAAACTAATCCAAAAAACTTGATTGCTTATATTTAAATTCTTAAACATAGTTTTAAATAATGGGTGAATGAATTGCTTGAGCAAGTTGATTCTCAATTGACATTTTTCCTCATCATCGCTTATCACCCAGTATTGAACTCAATTTAGAAAAATATTACCAAAAATGCAGATGGAAGGTTGTCAGCACTACATAAAATATGAGATTAAAATTTTTTTATTTACTTTTTTAAATTTATTATATTCAGAGAGAGGGGAAAGGAGAGAGGCAAAGAGGGAAAGAGACATCAGTGTATGGTTGCCTTTCACCTTCCTTCAGCTATGGACCTAGCTGGAGACCTGGCTTGCAACTTGTTTATGTACCCTGGCTGGGGAATCGAACCAGCGACCTTTGGGTTTACAGGCCAGTGCCTTATCCACTGTGCCACCAGCCAGGGCTGAGATATTTTTAAAAAATAACTGAAGCTTTACTATAATTAGGTTGGCCATTTATTATTTTTTTCATGAGATTATTATTTGAAGAAAAACTACAGGTGAAGAAAATTGACCAACTAGTATATTTCTACAGCAAAGAGATATTGTTCAGTAATGAGAAGATAAAAGCTTTATTTTAGTGTTTAAAATAAATTATTTTCAAGTATAAATGGCAAAGAGTGCCATATAAATAAAGGTGAGATGAGAAGCATCTAGAATGATTTAAAAAGGAGAAAAGGGGACTCACATGTGCTCATGGTTAATGGTTGGAAGCTAAAGTGATATAGGAAGGAACCTTGGACAGCAAAGTTCCATAGCTGCTCAGGTGTCTCTGCTAGTTTTGAAAACACTTAAAAAAGGGTATGTGTGTATGTTTATGTATATACATATATATGTTGTGTAGTATATAATATATACATATGTAGTATGTATGTAGTATATATGGAATGTGTATACATGTATTAGATTATATGAGGTCTGTCCTGAAAGTATTGGCCACATAAACAGTTTAAATTATATTGACATTGGCTTGATACTTTCTGGATAGACCTTGTATACATATAGTATAGTGTGTGTGTGTGTGTGTGTGTGTGTGTGTGTGTGTAGAAAAGTATGCTCAAGCCCTGGCTGGTGGCACAGTGGATAAGGTGCTGGCCTGTGAACCCAAAGGTCACTGGTTCGATTCCCAGCCAGGGCACATAACCAGGTTGCAAGCCCGGTCTCCAGCCAGATCTGTGGCTAGAGGCCCATGAAAGGTAACCATACATTGATGTCTCTCTCCCTCTCTGCTTCTCTCCCTTCCCCTCTCTCTAAAAATATAATAAATAAAAATGTTTTTAAAAGTTTATATATATATATAGCATATATATATATATAGCATATATATATATATATATAGTGTATACATATGTACTAGATTTAAAAATTTAGAAATTTAGACATGCAGCCTTTGGTGTGAATTCTTAGAAATTAGGTTCTACCCTCCTGCAGTTATCAGTATCATTTATTGGATATCAGTCAGCTCTCTATAAAAGTCTAAGGGGGGCATTTGGAAAAGTTAAGTGCCTTATATCAAAACCTAACTTATTTGAGTTAGCTGGTATAGCAAGTATAAGAACAGGTGGGATTGACTTTGGGGGGAATGGGTGGGTGGGGAGGAGGACAGAGGGGAGCAAAAAGGGGATGGATGTAATACAACAACAATAAAATTTAAAAAAAAAAAAAAAAAGTACTTAGAACTCATTTCCACAACTGATTAATCACATTCCCTCCTTGAAAATCCACCTAATATTCACAGTCCTTTTAGAGAAAAGCTAGTTAAATAATGGTATATTTATAGCTATAGGAATACTTATGGCCAATAAGACTTGAAGAAAAGGAAGAAATTGGAGAAGGTAAAAGACCGATTAAGAAAATTGTGATGTCAGTGAAATGAAACAGATTTATGAGACATGGGATCCTTGAGGCTTGGCTAACCCTTCTAAAAATATCAAGATGCTTTGGATAATGGCAGAATTTTTTATGACTACAGGTCACATGATTAAGCGCTTATAGTTACTGTGTTGGGCTCCTTACCTAGAAAGATGGAACCCATGATCAAAATAAAAAATATATATATTTTACCTCTGAAAGAGGGAGTTGGACAAGCTAATGTTTTCCATCCCCAGCCCAAAATTATAGCCCTATTCTAAAGCCAATTTATATAAACTAAAAATAGTAATTATTTAAAAAAATAATTAATGGAGACCCTTACAAATCTCCTCTGACACATGGTTATAATGGATTCCTGGTTATTGATTTAGCCTGGCGCTAGTGTCCAATAATCCTGCTAGAACTGTGTGGCTCCCCTTTATTAATGTGTAGTTGCCTAAACAAATATTTGCACATTCCTTTGGATAAATCTACTCCATATTCATTAGATATACTTGTGATTTTATTTTAAGATCCTTCATGAAGGATGCCCATTCATACCTTAAATAGAGACGGAGTTATTAGATTTGAAGATGGGCCATGGTTTTCTAAAATGGTAACTCAAATCAAGACTCTCTTCTAAGTCAAGGTGATTGTCCATTTTACACATCAAGTAGGACTTCAGCAGGCTGTCAACATATTTAGTTTCTCAGAATGTCATACTTACTAATTATCAACTAATCTTTTTTAAAACCATACTTAGACTATCGTAGAGGCTCTTTTGACTATTAGAAGAAACATGCCCAATTTGCCTTAGCTAGTTAAACATCATGTCTTAGTCTTTGCCATATCAGAATCCTCTTACCTCCAATAGAATTGGAGATACATTTTAAATTATAGAGTCTCCCAGCTCCCTCCTGCATGGCAATGCTTCCCATATCAATGTAAATTTTAAGATCACAGTAAAGGGAGTGATCTAGACCCTCTAATAGAACATAATTGTTGAGCTCATGATGATGCAAGCCTGATAGGTATATTCCAGCCTTCCTACCTCTCAAACTCCTTGTATTTTATCTGGTACATTACATCAGAGAAATTTCTGTAATTTTAACTTTATTTAGGATGGGCTACCATTGAGTCATAGTTTTCATCAGTCATAACTGCAGCATTGATTTCAGAATCTCCAATAATTTTTTTAGGTATCAATAAATCATCCAGTTCTTTTTCTGAAAAGTCTAGAAATGTATTCCCACATTCATTAATAGTATTTTTATTAATAAATTTAGCAAACTCTGAAGATTTCTTGTGTATATGCCTTCTCCTTCTAGTTTTAAATTTTTAATTTGTCTTTCAGGTCATGCTGATGTTTCTAGCCAAAGAAAATGCAATCCATATGAAAATAGAGTCTTTGTCCTATTTATTACCACATGAAGATGATATTTTTAAAAAACTCAGTAAATAAAATAAGAAATGAGCATTTTGAGTTGTTGTCAATCTGAAAACAACAAAAAGTGGTAGAACCAAAAGGTGAATTGACCCCTTCTATAGGTATGGTTATATTAGGGGAGAAACATGTTAAAACTTCATAGAATTTATATGCTGCGTTTTATTTGTTAAATTGTAGTTGACACCCAGAATATATATAATATGGCTTTTCTTATTACTAAAGATTACTCAACCATTATATTCATTAGTTTTAATCCAAATGGCTTTTGTTGCCTGTGAGAAGTAGATTAAGTAATAATTTTAATAAAATATGGCATTATAAATTTCTAAATAAATGTAGTATTCCATTCAGAGCAATAGTTTTAAAAATTAGAATGGCCTATTCTTAAACAAGAACCTTTTGTTGAGAGTCTCCTCAAACACATTTTCTAATATATAGTCCAACATGATAAGTAATGTATAATGAAAAAACTTCTTTGTGTTATATATTAAAATAATTCTTTTATCTCTTTCTGCTGCCTTGCAAGATACTGCAATTTTCCCCAGAGCTAAGATCAGTAGAAAGTGAACCTTGACCTCATTTAGTCAATTGCTATATATTTTAAATTGGAACTTCTTAGTTGAAAGACATTGCTAATTTTCTATTATTCCTCATGGCGCTTTTACCAAATTTAAGCTAAACTATAAAGAATAATGCTTTAACTGGCCCCTTTTACACAAAACAGAAGACTACATTTTTGAACTTGGAAAAGACTAACCAACAAATGAGACTTGGGTCAGTGTCGTATTGTTGCTTGGCAGGTCGCCTTGGCTTGTCCTCTCTATTTAGTAATACAGGGGAACTCACCTTTAATTTTACTTCATCTGAATCCATCCCCCACAAAAGGCGCTGTTTCCTAGACTACTACTCTTTTCTTACAGCAACTAAATATGAGAACTTTTACTGTAAGTTAAGCAGTTTTTTCCCCCTGAAGCCTCTCTCTGGAAGCTCTCCTATTTAGATGATGATAGATAGTATCTTCAAAAGCACCATTCTCCATGAAATTCCTTTTCAATCTGGACAGTCTTCCTGGTGATTTCCCTTTAGCTAAATTGCTTTTAATTACATTCCTATTTGCTTTTGTCTCAACTTGAAAATTAAATTTAGCATTAATCTGATGTGCTCCAGCGAGCCATGCAGTTTTATTTCTTTTCCAATCCAGTATTTTAACACAGAGAAGTTGTAAAAGCCCATAGTTCTTCCTACCTTCATTCTCATCAATGAACATTTCAAACCTGGTAGAATATATAAAACAGAATAGCATACAAGCATTCAGAAAGTTGTCCCACATTCGCTAAAATTTTAACCACTTAAAGTTGGAGTTAAAATAAAACTACTTCTCAAAATTGATAATACTTGCTAAAAAGGAAAAGACAATATTTAACAGCCAAAACAAGCAGTTAATTTGGATTAATTATTGCAAATTAGCTCAAGCTTTTTTTTTCTTTTGAGACAAAAAGGGGTGTTTTCATTTTCTGTTGATGTATAGCAACATACATCAATATGTATTAAATTCATAATACGTTATGAATTTAACAGCACAAACTGGCACTTGGTATGTAGGTCAGAAGTTTGACATAATATGGCTGATATCACAATGTTACAGAACTGATACCCTGTGTAGAGGATCTGAAAGGAAAATTCACTTCCAAATTAATTCTTGTTGGCAGAAGTCAGTTTCTTTCATTGGTATAACCAAGCTCCATGATTCCCTGATGGTTGTCATCCAAGAGTCACTTTCAGCTCACAGAGGCCTCATACATTCTTTCCTTGCTCTTGCTTCCCTCTGTCTTCCAATCAGCAACTAGCTGCATGTTGCATCCTTCTCAAGCTTCTAATTTCCAGCTTTCTCCATCTCTGTCCTTAAGACCCGGATTTAAAAGGCTAATATGATCAGATAAGGCCTACCTGAATTATCTCCCTATCCTATGATCAACTGATTTAGGAATTAAATTACATCTGCAAAATCTTTTTTGACATATAACATAACTATGGGAATGATACCTGCTAATAATCATAGGTTCTACCCACCCACAAGGGGAGCTTATACAAGATCATGGGTCATTGGGCATCCTCTTAGAACTGCCAACCACAAGACGCAATACATAAATTTGACAAAGTCTACTGAAAATGATCTGTTTTTATTTATTTTTTTAGACAATGTCAGAGTGATTAATATAAAGCATTATTGAATAATACAAATATTTGTTATATATGGTTATGGGATACTAAAGTGAAATTTTAGTTTAAGTCATACATTATTCATCGATGTAGTGCCACAGTGACTCTCAAAATCCACTTCTTTTATTTTTTTAAATAAAATATTTCAATTTTTAAAAACCATACTAGTTGCAGCAGTCTCATACAGAAATGAGGAGTTTGACAGCTAAGTAGCTAATGAGTGCAATAGGACTTTCAGCACCTTGTCATCTGCTGCCATCTCTGCTACCACCTTTGCTCACCAGGTAATTAGCTTTTAGAAGAAGGGTCAAAGGGCCTAAAATGGTGTTGGAACTTGCATGTGAAATGACATCATCTTCGCTCAATTTTAAACATTCTAGAAAAGAGTAAATTACCAGAAGCAGCTGGCAGTTCAAAATAATCAATTTGAAGAAAGAAAGAAATATATGGTAAATGCAATCGTTACTAAAGATGCGAAAATGCATTGCTGTAGGATGTAAGATTCATTTGTAAGAATAGGAAGTTAATATACAGGCAAATTAGAAATGCCTCTATGTAAATTTCTAATTTTATTTAATAAAAATTATCTTGCCACCAACAGTATCTTTTTTTCATTTGAACAATTTAGTGAGAAAGCATTTCAGGCCTTGCAAATCATATTTTTATGTGACTATTTTGAATTCTCCCTCCTGTTTTCAAATAAATTTGAATCACTATGTCATCAGAATCTGATAGCAAACTGAAATTTCCCATTGGCTAAAATAACATAGACCACCACCGGAAAATGCCACTGCAGAAATGAAACTAAAATAAACAATATTCATCATACATTCTCTTAAAGTTCTTAAAATGTGCCTATTTAATTACTAATGGAAAAGTTTTTATCTTACAAATTTTAGGTGCTTACAAAGTAGCAAAATATGTTTATAAATATTCTTCTGAATTTAAAAACATTTTCTCTTTTACAACAGAAATTAGGTTCTTTCCTCCTTGAACTCCTAGGAAATGGCTCAAGAGCCTGGGAGTGTTGGTAATTACTTCTTAGTCTTGTGACTATAATAATAGTTGCACCCAACTATTATCATGTCCAAGAGATTGCTGAAAGCTCTCTTCCTGAAAACTATAAAAATATTTTATCATTCTGATGAAACAAGGGAAAAACTGAGGTCACCATCATGTGGTATTTAGCCTAAAGTAACGCTTTAAGTTTCTCAATTGTCCATTAGTACCACATTTTATTCTTTTTCAAGAATTATTACTGGTTTAACTTATTATTATTTTTTAAGTATGCAGTCCTTTAAAAAAAAATGCTTCTCAAATTTGCGTGTCATCCTTGCCCAGGGGCCATGCTAATCTCTGTATTGTTCCAGTTTTAGTATATGTGCTGCCAAAGCGAGTGCTGGTTAAACTTATAGTCACTGAGTTACTAGGTACAGTATATTTTAGACCTCAGAACAGAAAACTTTCTTTTTTACAGTAATCATTGTAACAGAATTACTCCTTCGAACAGTATTAGAGCAATCTACAAGTTTGGGGCGCAACAGTTTATCTCTATAGTAACCAGATGTTATGCAGAGAGAAGAGTGAACATGGAGAATTTGAGAAGAGGTGGGAACAATCTGTGTAAATTGTGAATAGTCCTATAAGGAAACCAAACTGCACTTAGGGCCTCTTTGGAGGCAAAGAGAGATTAATGAGGATGCAGATAATGAATATGCCTCTTACTTGGTAAATTGTTAATTAAAGTAACATCATGGTGGACATGCTGCAAAGGAAAGCTGTTAAACCTAAGAAGGTAATAGTCGAAGGGAACTTGAGATTTGGAAATTTTGAATAGTTTGATCCTAGAGAAAATTGTTTAAAATAATTTTTGGTATATTAAAAGGAGTCAATTTGTCAAATGGATATCAAATAAATGTGTGAATAAAAGTAATTTGTTCCCACTCGTATAGTGAATTACTACTTTGCTAGGGCTATTTTGATAGCATTGATTAGCTGAATACTAAAACCATTAAGAGTATTAGGATATCATTGTTTGTATAAACCATCTTTTACATTGTTAAAAAAGAGTCTCCTTTCATTAAGAATGCATAGACATATTTTAAAACTTTGTGTATGAATTCTACATTTTAATTTTTTATTTTATATATTTTAAATGTAGCTTTTGTTAAATTAACCAGTTTATGTACAAAATATTTGAATTTATAAATTTATTAAGACCATGCATTGATTTCATCTGCCTTTGTAGTTAAGCACTAACATTTCAACATGACAATATCCCTGAGATTATAGTTTAGGTGAAAAACTAGTTTGGTCAATTATGTGAACTTTTTTCAATTAAAGAAATCAGTTGAAAGGTAATATTTCCTTTTTCTAATGGCCAAGTTGTATTTCATTGTGTAAATGTACCACAGCTTCTTTATCCACTTATATACTGATGGGTACTTGGGCTCCTTCCATTTCTTGGCTGTTGTAAATAATGCTGTAATAAATGCAGGGGTGCATGTATTCTTTCAAATTAGTGTTTCAGGCATTTTTGGATATATTTTCAGAAGTGGAATCACTGGATTATAAGGCAGATTCACTTTTTAATTAATTGTGCTTGCACAATGGTTACAACATTTCTTATTCCCACCACTTGTGCACAAAGGTGAACAAGCCAGTCAGAGAAGGACAAACACTATATGATTTCACTTATATGTGGAATCTAATGCATGAAATGAACAAACAAATAAAACAGAAACAGAATCATAGATACAGAAAACTGACAGCTATCAGAGGGGAGGGAGTTTTGAGGGGTTGGGTGAAAAACATGAAGGGGTTAAGCAAAAGAATTCATACACAGACAACAGAGGCAAAGGGAGATGGAGGGAGGTCAAAGGGAGGGTAAATGGTGACAGAAAGAGATTTGACTTTGTAGGTTGAACACACAATAGGCAGATGATGTATTATAGAATTGTACACTTGAAATCTATATATTTTATTAACTAATATCACCTCAGCGTTTAATAAAAATTGAAAAAATAATAAAAATGAGAAAACCTTAAAAAAAAAAAAAAGGAGCATATCTTCTGGATCCCAAAGCACACACTTTCCCCAATATCCCAAATCAGTTGCTGCCTAAAGAAGCCACCTAGACACCAAGACTCTTTCTTATTTGTAAATTAAATAATTGAATCAAGGGCCTGCTGGTCGCTCAGTGGATAGGTGCCGGCCTGTGAACCCAAAGGTCGCTGGTTTGATTCCCCAGCCAGGGCACATAACCAGGTTGCAAGCCAGGCCTCCAGCCAGGGCCATAGCTAGAGGCAGGTGAAAGGCACCCATACATTGATGTTTCTCTCCCTCTCAGCCTCTCCTCCTTCCCCTCTCTCTGGAAATAATAAATAAAATCTAAAAAAAAAAAAAAAAAAAAAAAAACATTAAGTGAATCAGTTCAAAGTTTTTCATTTTTCTCCTTAAGTGCCATTAAAGTTCAAACAATAAGTGAAAGCTACTTATGGGGGTCCGGGGACAGGGATCACTAAACAAAGTAGCATGCTACCAACAGGTGCTTCCTTGAAATCTTTTGTTTTATTTTATTTTTAAGTATATTATATTGATTATGCCATTACAGTTGTCCCAATTTCTTTTCTCTTTGCTCCCCTCCACCTGGAATCCCACCCCTCTTAGTTCATGTTCATAGGCCAAGCATATAAGTTTCCTGAGTTTACCCTTTCCTATATTATTCTTCACTTTCCCCTATTTTGTACCCACCAATTATGTCTCCTAATACCTGCATGGCTTTACCATTCCTCCTCCTTCACCCTTCCAGCTGATAACCCTCCAAATGATAACTGTACCTATGATTCTGATCCTATTCTTGTTGCTTGTTTAATTTGTTTTTGTTTTAATATTTCTAGATTCTATTGTTGATAGTTGTGAGTTTGCTGTCATTTTAACATTCATAGTTTTGATCTCCTTTTTCTTAAGCCCCTTTAACTTTTCATATAATAATGGCTTGGCAATGATGAACTCCTTTAGCTTTACCTTGTCTGGGATGCACTTTATCTGTCCTTCCATTCTAAATGATCACTTTGTTAGGTAGAGTAATCTTGGTTGTATGTCCTTGCTTTTCATCACTGAATACTTCTTGCCACTCCCTTCTTGACTGCAATGTTTCTCTTGAGAAATCAGATGATAGTCTTATGGAAACCCCTTTGTAGGTAACTCTGTTCTTTTCTTTTGTTGCTTTTAAGATTTTCTCTTTATCTTTAAACTTTGGTATTTTAATTATGGTGTGTCTTGGTGTGGACCTCTTTGGGCCTAGCTTGACTGGGACTCACTGTGCTTCCTGGACTTGTATGTTTATTTTCTTTGCCAAATTTGGGAAGTTTTTCTTCATTATTTTTCCACATAAGTTTTCCATTTCTTGCTCTTTTTCTTCTCTTCTCCTAGTACCCCTATGATTTGGATATTGGTATGTTTAAAGTTGTCCCAGAGGTTCCTAAGCCTCTCCTCCTTTTAATGGTTGTTTCATTATTCTGTACTGGTTGACTGTTTATTGCTCCCTTATGTTCCAAATCATTGATTTGAACACTGTTTTTCTGCTCTTCATCATTGGTTTCATGTGTATTTTCCTTCATTTCACTTCTCTTCTGCATTTGTTGTACTCAAACATATCAGTCAAGTCTATGAGCATCTTTATCCCTACTGTTTTGAACTCTGCATCTGTTAGGCTGGCTATCTATTCATCTGTTAGGTTGGCTATCTCCTCATCACTTAGTTCTCCCACTAGAACCTTGGCTGTTGCCTTTTGGAGGCCATACTTCAACTTGACAGTCTCCTATTTTACCTCTGTGTCTTAGGTAGAGCTGTCGCACCTGTTACATTATAAGGGGTGAAGCCTTAGGTATTCATCAATGTGGGGTGACCCATTTCATCATGTTGTGGCACAGTATGTGGGGAGGGGTCTGAGAAGGAACAGTGCTATTTGCTCAGCACTTGCCCTTTTTCCAGGCAATTCTCTCGAGTCATTTATGATACTGGTGCCTCTCTAGCTGTTGTCCTGGCCATGGTGCTCAGAGTGGGTGGGTCTGTGGATGTTCTTAGATGGTGAGGACCACTAAACAAATGGACTCTGCTGAGTGAGAGACTGGCTGTTTCTTCCTCCACTCCAACCCCACTGGTTTTCAGAGTCAGAAGCAATGTGGCTTTATTTTTCCACCAGTGCTGGAAGCATGACCACAGAGTCTGGTCTGGTGCCAGGAGAACTCCCTACATGTCCTGATATTTTTTAAATGTGTGACTGTGTTTTCTACCAGCCAACCACAGCCACTGTCCCACTGTAGCCACCAAACCATGTCTAGATGAGTGTTTCTTTTTTGTATCTTTGTTGGATTTACATATAACTCAATTTTCTAGAATTTCTAGTCTCTTTAGTTTTGAAGTGAAGTATTCCTTCTTAGTTGTGGAGGGAGATGCAGCATGTCTACCTATGCCTCCATCTTGACCAGAAGTCTTTTTGTTTTATTTATATTAAAAAATCTTGAGAACCTTGCCAAAAAATAAAAATAGAAACTAAAATTATAAGTACCACTAATATTTTTGAATAATGTTGAAGCTATAATTGTCTTATTAGATAACCAGACTGCAGGATTTAATTTTATATGATATATCTTCATTAATTTCTTTATAATGGATATTTCATTATATATTCACTGGCATTTGCCTAGAGGAAAGTAAAGTACTAGGCGCATTCTGGACTGTAAATAAATATTTCTTGATTCATTCATTTTTACTGACCATCAAGGAAACTGCTTCTTTGACATGTTTTGTGTTAATGAAAAACCAACCTCATTCAACTAAAAAAAGTATTATGTTTAAAATAGTTAAAATTAAAAATTCTGCCTGTGTTCAGATATAGGATTGTAAAGATAATAACTTAGAATATTTATTCTGTTATCATCTAACTATATCTTTCTTAACAATGACTGAGATCTCAGTAAGCATTAAATAAGCAGTATACCAGAACTTGATAACATCAGTGCTTTACGTCTCTTTACTGCTTATAATTTCTTAATTTTCTATTGACTTCCCATTGTTATAAATAAGTGCCAAAAACCTTGGCATATGAACTGAAATGGATTCATAATGTGGGCCTGTGAAATTCCAGCTCACCTCACATTTATGCCCATGCTAGCTGCTTTCTACTCTGGCACATTGCTGGGTTATTATGCAAGGTAACCAGGTACCAGAAAAATTCTATGCTTGCCCCACTTCACATCCCCCAAATGATAAAAGATTGATCTGGATAAATATATCTATAATTTATAGATATATATGGTCAGAAATCTAGAAAGAATTTATTTTAATTTCAGCATGCAGCTATATCTTGTGTCATGTAAAAAAAAAAAAAAAAAAACATTTTTAATTTCCTTTTAAAAGTCTTCATCTAGGCCCTGGCTGGTAGTGCAGTGGATAAGGCACCAGCCTACAAACCCAAAGGTCACTGGTTCGAGTCTCAGCCAGGGCACATGCCAGGTTGCAAGTCAGGTCTTCAGTTAGGTCTGTAGCTGGAGGCAGGTGAAAGACAACCATACATTGATGTTTCTCTCCCTTTTTGCCTCTCTCCCTTCCCCTCTCTCTGAAAATAATAAATAAAATATTTTTTAAAAAGTCTTCATTTAGCCCTACCCCATTGATTTCACATTTTTCTCTGTTCTTGAAATCCATCTTCTTAATCATCCCACCATATATCACCTTACAAGGTTATTTTTTATTTTACTCTTCACCTGGCTGATTAATTCATTCACCAACACACACCTGCTGGCATCATCTCTGGCAGGAAGATTTTCCTGGTATCATCCTTTTAGGTTTGTTGTTTTTTCTTCATGTTTCATATAAGCATTATGAATATACATCTGTATTATATGTACTCACTATATATACTCACTATATTGTAACCATATATTTATGTGCCTCTCTCCTCACTAAATATGAGCTAGTTTATTGAATGAAATAATAACTGGATGAATAAATGAATGAGTGGATGAGTAGAGACATATTTATTTCTGAATTCTTAAAAAGTATTATTTCTCAAATCTTTATATAATATACTGTTTATACAAAAAAGTGCTAGCTGATGAACTAAAGAATCAAATAGAATAAATTACATTACCCATCTAGTAGAAGGTTATTAATTAATCTTTTTGAAAGTGTCATTGGTAAGGCCAAAAATTGCCAAAAGGAAGAGTGGCATTAAACAATAAACAGGTTTTATTTAATTGGTATTTAAGGCATTTTCAAAGGAGGCTTGGTCAAAGAAATATATAGTATCCTTATGCTGAGTACTATTTAATTATTTCAGTCTTCATTTGTCACATTATCACCCTCCTGTCTCATTTTCAGTGCCCCCAAAGCAATTTAGTTGATGGATTATGGAAAATAAATCTAGTGTGGAAATACTGATAACTTCCTCAAGGTCAAAAAAAAAAAAAAAAAAAACAGGCAAGAATAATTTGCAGCTACTAAATTGCTAGATGTAGTGCTTTGGCTTGCTGCTTTGTAAAAGGTGGAGGGGGACTAGACAAGAGTCAAGACTCTTTAGAAAAATATGCAAATCAAAAATGTATCACCTTTCTAAATCTTTTTAATCCATCAGTTAATCTCAACAATGACCTACTTTTGGTCATTGTTGACCAAACATTGAATGTGTTTGGCTATCTAATCACATTATCTTACTTCTATAAACTTTGAAGTAGAAAAGATCATATATATATATATATATATATATATATATATATATATGAAAAATTGATAAAGCACAGCTGCTTGTCATATTTCCAATCTTCTCAGATAAACAAGTAATTTATAGATTTATAGTATGATGAGATCAAATCTTCCTCCATGGCATGCTAATGGCTATATTTTAAAACTCAGTTAGTGGAACTCCTGTAATAGCCCAGACTGATGACATTAATGTCAAACCTTTGAACAAATCTAGTTAATGAGAAAGCAAAAAAGAAAGATGATCTCATCTTGGAATCAACAACAAAAATGATGCTGTTTTGTAAGGAACTGAGACCATGAGGGTTTAGTGTTTCATTTACAGAGATGATAGCTCAGAACTGTTATGAAGTGGGTGATTTGCTGAGAAAAATTACCACATAACTATCCTGTTCCTACGTTAACATCAGAAGTGCTTATTGAAGGGCTGCTATGTTCATGGTATTAAGCAAAGGGCTATAAAAAGACTACTGTGATAAGGAAACAAATATATCTTGTCTACAAGGGTTGGTAAGTGGGGAATGAATACAAGATATGTAACCATGCCTTATTTAACATATATGTAAATATAACTATATGTATATTTTTAAATACATAATCTGAAGGTAAATGCCTTAGTTCAGGTTCCCTGGAAGCAGAGTTAATATATAGATTTTTATTCAAGTAATTTATTGGTGACCTCTTTCAAAAGGAAGAAGGTGAGGGAATCAGAGGAGAGAAGGGGGAAAAGAGCAAGAATGTAGTCTCAGATGGAGACTAATTTCAGTCTGAATACAAGGGCAAGCTTGGGCAAAAAAATTGCCTGACAGAATTATTTTACCTTTGGGAAAAGGGGCCAATATTTTGCACCCCATGCCAGTTAGCCATTGACCAAACTCTGCGTCCAGGGATGTAGGGATGGGCAGGAGTACCTTGTAATTCCCATTTGGTTGAAGGAAAATCTCTAGCAAAAGGTAGAGCTGTAAGCTGTCATCAATAAACACAACAGAGAGGAATGGGTGCATTGTTATTGAGGGGGGTGGTCAGAATGGGGCATCACAGCATCAATGATAGTTCACCACTTCCATCATTCAGATTCACTTGCTTTTCACATTATGTTCACTCCATTCAGACACAACTTTTTTGGTTACAATTTCTGGGTAAGCTTTCAAGAGGAGACTTACTGGGATAAATTCCAAACTGTATTGTTGTAATTAGTCTTCAGACCGTAATTGATAGTCCTCCTGTCTCTTCCCCACCATCCATTCTAGATTTCCCTCCTCTTCAAAACTTCCTCTTGGTATGGGTATCTTGCCTTATAGGTTTACTTAGATTCTCATCTCTGGGAGACCAGAGCTCCTATTATGCTCCATAGCACTGCGGTTGTTGTGCTTGTATGTTTAGAATTATAACTGGCCCAGAACATATCAGGAGCCCATTATCAAATCATTGAAGTGCTGTGTGCACTTATCTTTACTCTCTTTATGAAGCAGCACTTTCATTTCCCCATGACAATCATGCTGAATTATTCTTGCAATATGGCAACTCCTTTCTTTGCTTCCTGGTCTGCTGGTGCAAAGATCCCAAAGTAACAAGGTAGCGGTCAACATTTTTATTTACTATGACTCTTACTATGTCACCTGGCAGAATGTTATTTTCTGTAGGAGGCAGAAATTCTAGACCCACATTGCTTAAATGAATAGAAGAAAGTGATAGTGCTAGAACTCCTTTACTCCCAAGACCTATACAGTCTATCTACTAATGACATAACACTGTATAATAGTTGTTGGGTAAGGTGCACATTGCTCTATAAAGCATAGAGCCCCACATTGGCACTACATCCTGTTCAGATTGAAACTTCAGCTGCTCCTTCAGGAGGTTATTTCATCACTCTATCAGGACAGTGGCTTCTGCTTCTACACAGTACATTTAATACATATATGATTTCAATGTCCACTGCCACTCTTCTTTGACTGTAGAGTGGGTGCTTTATCTGAAACCATGTTATACATGATTTCTTGCCAATGGGTCACTCATCAGAGCCACTAGACAGTGGTACTGTCTAAAGTATTGCCAGCAAACAAGGCAAAGCTATACATTGATTATGTGTCAATCCTCTGAGTGAGCTCTCCCCTCTGAAGATGTCCAAAACCTGCTATGGAGATTAATTTTGTGTCTTGTGTGTTAACTTGATTGACCATGGGGTGCTCAGATTACACGTTTTTTTTTCCTGAATGTTTCTGTAATGGATGTTTCTGAAAGAAATAAACCCTGTCCCCAAAGCCCATCAGAAGCAGTTTTCTTTCAGCAGCAAAGCCACCTTCACTGCCCTGCCATAGGTGTACATCAACTCTCCAACCCTATGCTATAATTGAGTTTGCAGAGATCTAGATCACCTTTTCTTCTACCATATATCACATTGGTCCATTACCTTGGTGACATTATCCATTACTAATTGAATAGTAAATAAGAACTAGCAACTACTCTAGATTTATTGGTAAGATATTTGTATGTCAGGGAGGGAAAATAAATCTGACTAAAATTCTAGGGCCTCCTATCTCAGTGAAATTTCTAGGGGCCCATGATGTTGACCTATTCCTTCTAAATTATAGAATAAGTTGTATTTGGCCCTCCCTATAACCAAGAAAGGAACACAATACCTAGGGGGCATCTTTGGATATTTTGGTAAGTATATTTCCTATGTAGATGTGCTTACTTGGCCCATTTACTACAGGAACCCAAAGGCCAATAGTTGTAGATGGGACCCGGAATAAGACAAAGCTCTACAACAGGTCCATGTTGCTGTACCAGCTACTTTGCAACTTGGGCCATGTGATCCATTGGATCCACAGGTACTAGAAGTGTCAGTCACAGATAGGAATGCTGTTTAAAGCCTTTGGCAGGTCCCTATATGTGAATCATAACATAGGCCTTTAGGATTCTGCAGCAAGACCTTGACAACATCTATAGATAACTACTTTATTTGTGAGAAACAGCTCTTGGCCTGCTACTGTACCTTAGTAATGACTAGATGCTTAACCATGTGCCACCAAATTATCATACAGCCTGAGCTGGCCATCATAAAGTTGGTGTTATCTGACACACCAAGCCATAAAGTTGAGGATGCATAGAAACACTTTATCATGAAATTGAACTGATATATATGTGATACAGCCAGAGCAGGCCCTCAAGGCACAGGTAAGTTACATGCAGATGTGGCCCAAATGCTCATGGTCCCCATTCCTGCTACACTACCTTCTCTCTCTCAGTCTGCTCTTATGGCTTCATATGGAGTTGCCTATAATCATTTGGCAGAGGGAGACAATTTTCAGGCCTAGTGTACAAATGGTTACACACAATATACAGACACACCCAAAAGTAGGCAGCTGCAGAACGATAGCCCCTCTAGGGACATCACTGATGGACGATGAAGAAGGGAATTCTCCCAGTGGGCAGAACTTTGGACAGTGCATCTGGTTGTTCACTTTTCTTGAAAGGAGAAATGGGCAGGCATATGGTTATATACTGATGCATGGGCTATGGCCAAAGGTTTGACTGAGTGACCAGAAACTTAGAGGGAACATGATTAGAAAATTGATAACAAGGACATTTTTGGAGTGTGCGGATATATTTCTCTGTACAAGCAAAAACAAAAGATGATAAATTGTATCTCATATAAATACTCCCCTAAGGAGGACCTCAAACACAGAATTTTAATAATGAAGTGGATAGAATGACCTGTTTTGTAGATACCAGCCAGCCTCTTTTGCCAGCTACCAAATGGACTCAGAAACAAAGTGGCCACAGTGTTGGGGTAAAGGTTATGTATGCATGGACTTTCACTCACCAAGACCCCTCTGTCTGGACTACTGATGAATTTTCAGTCTGCCTGAAACACCTGTTGTGGCACCATTCCACAGGGTGATTGGCCAGGTACCTGGTGGCATATCAATTACGCTGGACCACTTCCATCATGGATGTGGTAGTGTTTTGTTCTTAATGGAACAGATATTCTGGATACAAATTTGTCTTTTCTGTATGCAATGCATCAGCCAGAACTACCTCTCATGCACTTATAGAATGCCAGTCCATTATTATAGTATTCCACACGGTATTGCTTTTAATTAAAAAACTCACTTTATAGCAAAAGAAGTAAATCAAAGGGCCATGCCTATGGAATTCACTGGTTTTACCATGTTCCTCACCATCCTGAAGGAGCTGGCTTGACAATATGGAGGAATGGCCATTGGAATATTCAATTACAGTGCCAGCTAGATGGCAATACATTACAAAGCTAGAACAAGGTTGTCCAGAGGCTTTAAATCAGTGTCCAATATACAATGCTATTTCTCCAATAGCCAATATCCACAGATCCATGAAAGAAGGGTGAGTTTAGAAGTAGCACCATTCATTAATACCCTTAGTGATCTACTAGCAAAAAGTTGCTTCTATTTCATGCTCTACTGGCGTAGAGTCTTAGTTCCAGTGGGAGAATGCTTCTACCAGGTGACATAGCAACAATACTATTGAATTGGAAATTGAGATTGCTATCCAACCTCTTTGTGCTCTGTGTGCTTCTAAATCGGCAGGTAAAGAAGGGAGTTATAGTGCGGAGTGTGGGTCGAGGTGCTTGATTCTGACTGCCTAGGACATGGGTGGCAAACACAAGGCCTGCGAGCCAAATCCGGCCTCCACCTTGTTTTAGCTGGCCTGGCACCTTTGGCCCGGCACCTTGTTTCTACCTGGCAGGTTTAACTGTTAAGGAGTAAGTTACATTTATACAGTCCTGAAATTACATTTGGTTCTTTGAAAGCAACCTCAAGGCTAATGTGGCCCCTGGTGAAAATGAGTTTGACACACCTGTTCTAGAAAAATTAGGACTAACTGCTCCATAATGAAATTAAGAAAGGATACAGCTATAATACAGGCTTTCTCTTAGGTTGTGTCTTTGTATTAGTCTGTACTAACACGTCCTGTGACCAAAATCAGTGAACACAGCAATAACCCAATCCAAGCAGGACAACTAACAGTCCATACCTTTCAGGAATGAAAGTTTAGGTCACTCCACCAGGTAAAAAATCATGACCAGATAAAGTGCTGGCTAAGGGCAAAGAAAATGCAGAATAGGTAGTGAAAGAAGGTCTTTATAAATATGACCACATGATCTGTTACAGAAATGAGGACTGTAATGAGTATGTCCTCCTTATTTTGCTATAAAAAGTGTGCGTGTGTGTGTGTACATATATATAATATATGTAATTTGTTTGATTTCTTATTTCTTTATTGTGTAACATAGGCTATATTTTAAAAATTGTTTTACATTATAGTTTTTAATATCCAACATATCAAGGAAAAATATCATTTGAGGATTTTTTAAATCTCCTTTTGGGGAAAAATTAGTATGATTTTGGTTTTACACAGCATAGTTTTTTTTAAGTAGAAATATGACTTTGTTATTTTTTTTGGAGATTGAATACAATTTAAGATGTGTTTGAGAGTCAATTGAAAAAGAGTGGGCTCATGATAGTGAATTTTATGTGTATCAATTTGAATTTTATGTATCCATTTGACTAGCTATCTGTTGGGTGCTTAGATTAAATATTTCTGTGTATATCTGGTGTTTCTGGATAAGGTTAGAATCTGAATTAGTGGACTCTGTAAAATAGATTACTCTCCCCAATGTTGGTGGGCATTACCTGATGCTTTGAAGTCCCAAATAGTACAAACGGCTAAGAAAGGAGGAATTCACCCCCTTTTACTGCCTCATTGCTTGAACTGGGATATCTCATTTTATTTCTCCTGCTCTCAAACTGGGATTATACTAGTTCTTAGCCTTCAGATTCAGACAGATTTGTACCATTGGCTTTAATGGGTTTTCAGCTTGCAGATCACAAATCATGGAACTTCCCAGTCTCCATAAACCTGTGAGCTAATTTCTTATTTATTTATTTATTTATTTAATTTATTTATTTTTAGAGAGAAAGGAAGGGATAGGGGAAGAGAGATATCAATGTATGGTTGCTTTTCATCTGCCTCCAGCTACAGACCTAGCTGGAGATCTGGTTTGCAATCTGGTTATGTGCCCTGGCTGGGAATTGATGTGAGCTAATTTCTAATATTCACATACATGTAATATATGCATAATAATAATTACCATTATTTCCTACTTGTTTTGTTTTTCTTGAGAACCCTAACTAATATGTCTATGAAAATTATTTTACATAGTAAAAGGGAGTTTGCCAATGTGATTAAATCAACTACTTTACAACAGGGAGATTATCCTCGTTTATCCAGATTGACATAGTGCACTATAAAATCCTGAAAAGATGAAAGAGGAAGACAGAAGAGTAAGAATCAGAGAAAGAGATAGGATGATGGAAATAGACATCAGAGTGATTGCACATTTTAAAGATGAAGGGGCCATAAAGCAAGGAATGTAGGCATCTCTGGAAGCTAGAAAAAGACAAGAAGATGCTCTCTCTGTTAGAGCCTTTGGAAAAAACACAGCTCTATGTCATTTTATGTAATTTTAGTGCAGTGAGATGCATTTTTAATTTCTAAACTCTAAACTGCAAGAAAATAAATTTGTACTGTTTTAAGGCTCTGTAATTTTGGAAATTTGGTACAGAAATAAGACTGTTGTAGACTAAAAGGATTCTGACATAATCTAGTTGCCAACATATGGCTGGTTGATATTCTTTACTCTTCTGTCAGCTGGTCATAGTTTATAAAACCATAGTTGTGATCTAAGGATGTGGTATCATGAAACAATTTGTAACATTGATTCCTGATTCACCTCTTTGTACACATCACTCACTCTAATTTCTGGCCTCTCAATCCTAATCCTAGATGTATAATATGCATTTTATGATAAATTGCTGCTCAGCTTGCTTTACTTGACAGCTTGGTATATCTCACAGTAACTAGAACATAGAAGTTACTTGATTTTTCAAAGTCAATTTCTCATATTCTTCATGGTCCTATAACTTGTGAGGATCTATTTTTCAAATGATATATAAGCTCTCTGCTCCAGATGGTGTGGCCTAATTCCATGATGTAAGAGTGCCATGGTTTTCCTATTGGTCTTGCCAGGGGCTCCATTTGGAATCTTTCTCTACCTTAGAAACCTCAGTACCATGGTGTGGCCTGGCCCTGTGCTTTAAGTGGTATGGAGGCTGGTAAACATTACAGTGGCTTTTCTTTCTCTGACCACACTTGAAATAAGCAGTATAATATGTAGCCCAATAAATGTGTCAAAAAAGTACTTCTAAACTCGAGCTATGCTAGCTACATGGATGTCAATATCAATGGGAAAAATGTTGAGGAGAAATAGAATAGTAGCATAACTTCAAAGTATCTCCCCCCAAATATCTATTATTTATTATAAATGATAATATAGAGAAATATAGTAACTCTACAATGGAAAAAAATCAGTTGATACCCCTTTTTCTATATAATCAAAATTAATATACTACTAATAAGACATATTGAGATCTTGTACTGCCCAATGTCATACACTAAGATGGATATAACACTTCTGTGGTATTCTTACCAACAAATGATTATGAGAAAACATCAGACAAATCCAAATATTTTACAAAATAATTGCCCATTACTCATCAAGAGTGTCTGCTCACAAAAGATTAAGAAAGACAAAGACCTGAGCCAAATCACATATTGGATGTGATAAATGGGACATAATAACTAAATGTAGTATGAAATCCTGACTTTAATCTTGGGATGTAAAAAAAACCATTAGGAAAAAACATTGGTGAAATTCAAATGAGGCTTATAATTTAATGGATAGTACTCTATATATGGTATTATCCTGGTTTTTCCCCCATGGGTTATGTAAGTTATCATCAGAAGAATAAGACTGTAAGGTATATGTGAATTCTCTGTAGTATTATTGTAAGTCCTATTGTAAATCTAAAAATATTTCAAAATAAAAAGTATAAAAAGCATAAAAACATAACAAAATTAAATACTCCATTTTTTATTTAGGTTGGATAAAAGAACAAAACCCAAATACATACTACTTACTGGAAATACATTTTAAACATAACATACAGATAGGTTGAAATTAAATTATGTAACTATAATAAGAAGAAACCATCCTGGCTGGTGTAGATCAGTTAGTTGGAGCAACATCCTGCAACCAAAATGTTACTGGTATGATTTTCAATCAGGTCATATACCTGGGCTGCAGTTCAATCTCCGGCCCAAGCACGTGAAGTTCCACATCTGTCTGGGTGTGTGT
Source organism: Noctilio leporinus (assembly GCA_004026585.1). Lineage (NCBI taxonomy): Eukaryota > Metazoa > Chordata > Mammalia > Chiroptera > Noctilionidae > Noctilio > Noctilio leporinus. Next base: position 107,767 of record PVIW01002312.1, read on the forward strand.
AGGTGGCAACCAATAGATGTTACTTTCTCACATCAATGTTTCTCTCGCCCTCTCTCCCTTCTTCTTGCTCTCTCTAAAATAAAACAAAAAATAATAATCAATGAAAAAATTATCATTAGGTAGGGATAAAATTAAAAAGAAAAAAGAAAGCTACTGCAACTTTAAGTTAATATGAAACAAAAATATGACAAGAGATATTAGCAGAGATAAAAAGGGATATTTCAAAATGATAAAAGAGTGAATTGTTAAGAAACCACAACAATTTTAAATGTGTATGTACCTAAAAAAGAGCCTCAAAATATATGGAACAAAAATTGACATAAGTAACAAAACAGTAGAAAATTCACAGTCATAGTTAGAAATTCTAATAAGCCTCCATAAGTAAATTTTAGAAAAAGTGGACCAAAATATCAGTATAAAATATAAAAAATTGATCTAATTGACATTTTTAGAACACAACATTTAACAACTAAAGAATATACGCTTGCAGGTAGTGAATTAGGAAGAAAATTCTAAAATGAGGACAATCTTTTACATCAAGATAAAGAACTTGTATTTAATCCAAAGTAAATGAGAAGATATTGAAGAATTTTATCAGGAATGAGAATGATATAAGTGAGTTATGTATTGTTTATTTAAAAAATCCATCTCTAAACCAGAGGACTGTTAAACAAAACACGTAAACAGGTTTGGGCCCTGAAGAAGAAAGTTCTAAACACAGAACAAAACAAAACAAAAAATAGATTATCAAAATCCAATCATTTTAAACATGTAAAAATAAAATGTATAGAATAAAATATTTTTGATAAAATGTAGGTATTCCTTAGGCCCAACTATGAATGAGAAATAAGGAAACAGATTATTGGTGCCACTCTCAAAACACAAACATTCAGGCATGCACACACACACACACACACACACACACACAGAGGCACAACTGAGTCAGCCAGCAGGATTTATCCTGGCTCAGAATATCCCAAGATTTCCTTGTAGGCTAAAGTTTCTCAATTCTGTTGGGCTCCCTTAACCACTAATTCCACAATTCAGTCTCCCTATGATTTTTTAAATTGCTCTCCTCTTAAAGCATGGGCAGCAAGAAATCATTTTTTAAGTCATTTATTTTTTAATCTTCACCCAAGAATATGCTCATTGATATTAGAGAGACAGGAAGGAGGAAGAGAAACATCGATGGGTAAAAGAAACACCAGTTGGTTGCCTTTCGTGTGTGTTCTGAACGTGGACCAAACCTTCATCCTAGTCATGTGATCTGACCAAAACCCAAATCTGCAACCTTTCAGTTTGTAGGACAATGTCCAGCCAACTGAGCCACACCAACCAGGGCTGTCTCTTTATAATTTTGGAAAATTTTAGTCATTGCTCTATAAGGAAATGTAGAAATAGTGTAGCTGTGCTTGAGATTATCTTTTAAATACTAGATGCTTTTAGGGCACCAGTCAGACAACTAACCTCACAGACCGATATGTAGCCTTGAGGAACCCACTGGGACCAAGTGCAATTAGAAAATCAGGGCTGAACACATATATTTAATAATGCAAAGTTAAAGTGAGTTTCTTATCTTTTAATTTAAAGGCAGATTAGGATTAGACAACACATTACTTCTTTCCTGCAATTTTTCTTGCCTCTGTTTAAGACTCACAGTTTTCTGGGACTACGAAGAAGGATTCATTTCTTGGCTTGTTTACCCCATGCCTGAAATAATCTTCTTTAACCTTTAGATTTCCAGTCCAAAGAAACTGACAAAGCAAAATCTAACCTGACTTGAAATGTAAATGTTGACCCAGTTTCTCTTTCATGTTACTCCCTCAGTACTGATTTGTGTGAAATGGGAACAGATGGCAATGCATTACTTGTGGGGAAAAAATCCTTGCTTCTAAAATGCCCCTCTTCACTCAATAACATATTGCTGTCAATAAATATTTCATTGGTTTCATTTAATTACCCTGGCCCAGAATCCTTTGGCCATGAAAGTCTAATAAAAACTCAGAGAGATAATATTGCTCTGGAAGGAAAGTGGAAAAATAATGATAATATAAACTATTTAGATAGAGAAATAGTAGAAACAAAAAGCTTTGTGTTTTAGGTTGAAGGACGGTTGACGAGATGGTCTCAGGAGCAAATTTCAAAATAAGCTGTGGAATTAAAATCATACGACTCAGTATATTCAGCAACCAGCACAAAGCAGGCTTGGAGCAAACTAAGGAATGAAGTACACAGCTTCAATAGACTGAAGGAGTGCATTTGATGGCTGACCAGCACGGACCCCAGAGTAGGTTATGATGCATATAAAATAGTTTACCAAAAAATAAGCCTAGCATTTCAAATTCTCAAATATAACTGAAAAAAATTCTGAACTGAAAAATATAAGGATTCTTTTGGAATAGAAGAGTTCCTACAGGAATGGACTAAAGAAAACAATTAGCTGCTTCTATTTATAATCTCCTCTCCAGAGGAAGGGCATAGAAAAATGTTTTAAAACCCTATTTCCCAATGGTCACACTGGGATAGGAAATTGACTCCTTTCTTTCCTTTCTTTCTTTCTTCTTTCTTTCCTCTCTTTCTCTCTCTCCCTCTCTCTCTCTCCCTCTCCCTCTCCCTCTCCCTCTCCCTCTCCCTCTCCCTTCCTCCCTTCCTTTTTTTACTCCATACATTTGAGGCTTATAAATAACTCCCTTGACTAGAGGTATAACATTAGAAAACAGTGTCTCTCTCTGCACCATTTCTGCACCATTGGTCATAATGAACGTAAGTTCTAGATGACTTATGCATCAGTGTCAGAATGGATCTTGTTGGAAACTAAATTCTCCCCAGATGGTTCAAATCAAGGGTGTTTACAGAAAGGGCTAGTCTTAGAGTTCCCAAAGTAGAATTTCCAGATCATGGTCCCAAGATTGAATTTCTAAAACTGTTTTTATTGTTATATAATAAGCTGAAATTGTGTCAGGGTGCCTGAATCAAGTAGATCATCAATCCAATATTCTCCTGACATCAGTTCAAATGTTCTTTCTAACATAATCCACTGATCTTATTTATCCTGCTAGGAGTACTTTGTGTGAATTATGACAAAAGACATTGGTGGCATAAAGGAAGAGTGATATTTCGAATATCAGAGGACATAGGCTCAATTCCTCTACCTTCACTAGATACTGAATTTAATAGGATACTAGGTGGTTTTAGACATTTTTCTAGGCTTACAGATAGAAAGTTTACAAATAAAGATAGTCCCTGGCTCCCACTGACAATCAAATTAAAAGATTATGGTGGCACCCTGGCTGGTAGCACAGTGGGTAAGGTGCTGACCTGTGAACCCAAAGGTCGCAGGTTCAATTCCCCAGCCAGGGCACATAACTAACAAGGTTGCAAACCAGGTTCCAGTCAGGTCTGCGGCTGGAGGCAGGTGAAAAGCAACCATACATTGATGTCTCTCTCCCTCTCTGCCTCTCTCTCTTCCCTCTTTCTAAAAATAATGAAATAAGATCTTAAAAAAAAAAGATGGTGGTAAAATACACATAATGTAAAATTTACCATTTTGACCATTTTCAAGTATACAGTTCAGAGATATTTAATACATTCACATTGTTGTGCCACTATCACCAACATCCATCCTCCTAACTTTTAATATTGTAAAATTGAAACATCATGCCCATTAAACAATGATCTCCCATTCTCCCTTCTCTCCAGCCCCTGGCAAATGATATTATAGTTTCTGTCTTTATGATTTTGACCACTCTAAATACATTACATAAGTAGAACCATACATTATTTCTCTTTTTTCAACTGGCTTATTTCACTTAGTATAATGTCCTCAAGGTTCTTCCATACTGTAGCCTATTGCAGAATTTCCTTCCTTTTTAAGGCTAAATTGTATGGTGTAGCATATTTTGAATTATATTATGTATACCATATTTTGCTTATTAATTCAGCTGTTGGTGGACAAAAGTTGCTTCTATAACTTAGCTATTAGGAATTATGCTGCTATGAATTTGGATATAGAGCTATCCATTCAAGACCTTATTTTCAGTTCTTTTGGGTATATACCAGAGGTGAAATTGCTAGATCAGATGGTAATTCTCTTTTTAAGGCTTTGAATAACACAATAATAGTTTACATAAGATATGGGGTTAGTTGAAAATATGAAGGACAATTTTATGCTAATAAATTCAACACTTAAGTGAAATAGTCCAAATTTTTAAAAGATACAAACTTCCAAAATATATTCAAGAAAAAAATAGATAACATGAATAGTCCTCCATTTATTACAAAAATTGAATTTGTAGGTAATACTTTTCTAAAGACATTATGAGAAAACTACAACTAGATATCCTTCATGAAAGTATATGTTGCATTCTTATAAAATATGCAAATAAATCCCTTATGTAAATGCATAGCTTTGTATTTGTTGTTACTTCACTTATTATAAAGACTCACTCCTTGAGTCTTTAAGAAATTAAACCCAAAAATTAAACCCAAATAAGGTTACCTATGTTATCCTATCGGTTAGTCATAAAGGGAGTGACAGTAAGTGTTTGCAAAGCACGTCAGGCTTTCTTGACCGTCTCTCTAGACTTCATGCTTTCATGATGAATGGCCTCAACCCTGTCACTGAACTAGAAACTGTTCTCTGCAAAATACTAACTCTCATGAGTAAACATGAATGAGCAGAGTAGTATCCAGAATCCATTTCTATCTTATAAAATTTCACCTAGTTCCAAATGGGAATGTAAGTTGAGACTGATGGGCTAAGTAAATAATTTAAGGCTAAATTCCGTTGCCTTTAGAGTTTCAGGTTAAGGAATGAGGAAATTAGCCCTGGCTGATGGTACAACAGATAAAACACCAGCCTGTGAAGCCAAAAGTCACAGGTACGATTCCTAGCCAGGGCACATAACCAGGTTGCAAGCCAGGTTTCCAGCCAGCTCTGTAGCTGGAGGCAGGAGAAAGGCAACTATACATTGATGTCTCGCTCCCTTGCTCCCTTTCAGCCTCTTTCCCTTCCCCTCTCACTCTCTCTAAAAAAAAAAAAAAAAAAAAAAGGAAACTACTAAATGTTATTGAATTATTTTTCTCTTTCATTTTAAAATACACTGTTGACTCAACTGTCCCCTCATCCCTTCTATTTATTTAGAGGTATTGAGAGTCAAGAGTGGTAGTTTATTCCTGCCTCCAAAATTTGAAGCAAGTATAAATCTCAGTCCATTACAACAATTGTCTAAGTAACAAAATTTGGCTTATATTCTACAACTCAACTGATTTTCTTACACAGAACCCTCATGACACCAGTGATAGGAACCTTAAGCTCCCACGCTTATAAGGATTTGTTTTTCCCTTGTGGTTATGTTACCACTTTAGCTCCAGTTCCAGGTTATTATACAGACAGAGCAGTTGGAAGGGAGGAGAATGCAGATGTGGGAAGGGGAGACAATGAAGCAACCTACTTTTCATCAGTGGTCCACACTGATTTTCACTGGAGCATCCATTTTCTTCATCTGTCTGGTTCACATTCTGAGCCATGACACTGAATGGATTTTTTTTTCCTTTTCTCTTTCTTTTTTTCTTTGTTTCTTTCTTTCTCCTTCCTTCCTTCTTTCTTTCCTTCCTTCCTTCCTTCCTTCCTTCCTTCCTTCCTTCCTTCCTTCCTTCCTTTCTTCCTTCCTTCCTTCCTTCCTCCCTCCCTCCCTTCCTTCCTTCCTTCCTACCTTCCTTCCTTCCTTTCAACTGAACTGCACATGGGACTGCCTACTTTATGTGCCCCACAACTATTTCTTTCCTGGGTCTTGTAACCTTTTAACAACACTGTCGTGTACAGTTTTCCTCTGCTTCTGGAACACATAGAGCTCTCTAGCTTGCCATTTTCCCCTGCCTTAAACCAGAGGTCCCTTTGTAAGGATGTTCGGTGTGAAGTTATTTTGGTGTGCTAGCATATTTCAAAATTATCTATCCCTTCAAACCCCACCTTACAAGTGTTTAGATATTTGTAAACTAAAGCCCATCAAGACTTGGTGGGAGTTCTAGGGAGAGAAAAAGTTGTTATCACAAAATGTTTAACCACCATCTTTTTGTATAGCATAGCCATCTTCTCTATTAGACAATATTAAAATGGACAAAGTTGTACTCTGTCTCATAAATATCTTTTTGTTAAGGGAAGAAAATAAAATCATATTACACACCTATAGACTCCATCTCAGTTATATTTAACTAATGTTTACTGAACATTTACTACTTTATGGCACTTCTCATAACACAAAGTTGAAGAAAAACAAAAGTCCTGACCTAGAGGAATTTGCTATCTATTGAAGAAGAAAAACTAGAATGTAAGTAACAGTGATTCAAAACCTAAAATGATTAATCTTCCTACATGAATCATAAACAAAGAGCTTTGGGAGCACTAAGAAAGTGATTCATTTTAATCAAAGAATTGAAGGAAACTTCAGACCTAGTACTAAGTCATAGCCTACCAGTGAACAGAATATTACTTCTCTGGGTGTTTCCTCAGCTCTCTAGGCAATTTGGGATAGGGATGCACATGATTACTCATTGCTCCTTCAACCCTTGTGCAAGAGCATTTCCGTGCTTTGGAGGTCCGGAATGTGAAGGCAGTTCTGGCTAAGGGATTCTTCATACATATCCTTGCTTACTGTTAAAGCATTCCTGTGTCATTGCCTACTTTTCTAAAGCTCATGCATCCAGGTCAGTCACCCTCTTGCCTACTTGTCATCTGTTGGTATCAGTGTTAAGGTGGCAGCAGTGGTGTTTGTTTCTCTGTACTTATTGCCCCTAGTATTTACTTTTAATTAATTTATTGTTACATTACAATTGTTTTCTCTCTCTTTTTTTTTGTTTTACCCATCTTGCTCTCCTCTTCCCCATACTCCCCCTCCCCTCTCCCACAGTCAATCCACACCTCTTTGTCCACATCCATGGGTCTTTCACATGAGCTCCTCCACTAAACCCTTCTCCTTCTCTTCTGCTTTCTCTCCCTCCCCTCTCTTCTCTGGTCACCATCATTCTGCTCCTTTTTTCCATGGCTCTGGTTTCATTCTGCTCATCTGTTTGTTTTGTTCATTAGTTTCCTGTATTAAGTGAGATCATATGGCATTTGTCTCTGTCTTTTTTAGTGTGTGTTTCCTAGAGCTCTTTTTTCCACCTGAGAAGCTGATTTTAAATTCTGAAGCACTCTGTGCTTGGCATTTTCTGACTTGCTCAACTTTTTTCATAAAGCCTTGAAGCTTCAGAAGCTTTACAAAACCATGGCAGAAGAACGATTTACTTGTTAAAAAATAAACACTAAAACCTTAAAAGCATATTACTAAGTAAAAGAAGCTGATTTTAAAAGATTGCATATTTGTGATTCCAACAATATGCCATTTGGGAGAAAAGGCAAAATTATGGAGACAACACAAAGATCAGTGTTTGCTACTGGTTATGGACACGGAAAGGGATGAATTGGCAGAACACACTTGTTGAGACACATTCAATGTACAAACCAGGAGTAAATACTAATGTAAACGGTGGACTTTGGATAGTGATGATGTAGGTTTATTACTTGTGACAAATGAACTACTCCTGTAAGGGATGCTGCTAGTGGAGGAGGCTATGCATATGTAGGGACAGGGGGAAAATGAGAACTTCGTATTTGCAGCTCAATTTTGCTGTGAACCTAAAACTGCTCTAAAAAAATGAAGTCAATTAAAAAAAAACTATTAAAAAGTTTGTATGCATTGTTTCCTCTATCTCCTTTCCCCACACCCCTCCCCGCACCAATTAGGAACTGCTCTTAATTTCATTTAGCTACAGTACTGTCTTCTGATTATCTGTCCTAGTTTCTGTTGATTGTCATTCTTAGTAAGTGAACTTGGCTTTCACTTAACAGAACATAAGTGGTAGGTAACTCTTTTACTACCTGTGTCCATATTTTAAAAAGAAAAAATATACATAAAATCTTAAAAAAGAAAAGCCCTGGCTGGTGGCACAGTGGATAAGGTGCCAGCCTGTGAACCCAAAAGTCACTGGTTCAATTTTCAGCAAGGACATATAAACCAGGTTGCAAGCCAGGACTCCAGCCAGGTCCATAGCTGGAGGCAGGTGAAAAGCAACCATACATTGATGTCTCTCTCCCTCTTTGCCTCTCTTCCTTCCCATCTCTCTGAGAATAATAAGTTAAATATTTTTTTTAAAAAAGAACAAAATGCACTGTACTTTTGCTTCCTGTTGTAAATATTGTGCCTTGATGTACACTTCAAAGAGTTATAATACAGATAAGAAAGAGCAAAAAAAAAAAGAAGAAAATCAATATGGAAAAATATTCTTTCTGATTGCTATGAACAATTTCAATGTTCTCTATTTGTTTTATCATTCAAAGAAAAACTCTGATGACATACAAGGCTTATTTAGCACCAGACAAAATGTGTTCCTGATGCTGGGAGAAGGTAGTCTGTCCTGACTAGTCACCATGGTAACCTCTAAAAGCACAGATTATGTCTGATTAGGTTGCCCTTCTCTGGGAGAATTGACCAGAAAGAAATCTTTGAAAAGTTTTAAATAGATAGTAGGAAGGTATTGGTACTAATTTGTACAACCACTCTTCTTCCTGACTCTCCTAATAAGAGTGACTCAGACTATTTTCTAGAACCTTTCCCCATCACTTAAAGTGCTTCCAATGACATCGTCTGCTGGTTGAAAATGTGTATCAGCTTGGTTCTTTGTGGTTATTGTCTTCACAGCCCATAATCAGCATTCCAGATATCTTTTTGATTGCTTGTTAAGAGATTAATGAATGTTCTTAAAGAGAAAAAAATCAATAAAAGAAATGAAACATAATCTGCTCTGAAGAAGTTGTAAAAGGAAGCAAAGACTCAATTATGTCCATCCTACAATGATTTGGGGGTAGGCAGGAGGCAGAAATGTGAAAATATTAAAGAAGCCAGAAGACCATTTTATGTTAGAATCATTTCCATTGAAACACTTAATGCTCTTTGCCTTAAAATTTAAAAAAAATTAATTTTCACTAAAGGAAATGTTTATTTATTTATTTATTGAGAAAGAGAGAGAGGGAGAGGGGGAGGGGGAGGGGGAGAGAGAGAGATTTATCCATTGCCTCCCATACATTCCCTGACCAGGGATCGAAACTAACTAGGTATGTGCCCTGACTGGGAATTGAATCTGCAACCCTTCGTTGTACAGGATGCTCCAACCAACTGAGCCACTATCAACCACAACCTGAAAAATATTCTTTTTAACAACAATGTTTTTAAGTTTCTACTCTCAGTACTAATACCTATAAAGCATAGTATATATAAATTATTTTGCTCTTCCTATTTCATTTCTTAAACAATGTAATAATCAAGTGACTTTTGGAGATTGGGTAACTAACGTAAAAAAGATGCATCAGGTAGAGGAAATGATAGCTTTGTTTCTATTTAACTGAAAGGGCAAAATCATATTGGACTGATATAGTGTTTGTAGTGGTGAGCTCAGAGAGAATTCTTTATAATGTCTGCAAAACATTTGCAAACCTTTTGGTGCTTTGTAAACCTAAAACACTGGGTGGCATAAATGTCATTCTAATTACTTACACTACACTGACATAGTAAACAAAGAGGAGGTTATTTATTTAACTTAACCTAGGAAAAGCATGATCTTTGTATTTGAGCAAAATATAAGAACTGAGTCATTCTGTTCTCTTCCATTATTGAAAGGAAATAGCTCCCTCCACCTCCCATCATACATGATTATTATAACAAATCCTAGAGAAAGACATGGTAATATATATCAAAATTAAAAATGGACAAGCTCTTTGATTAGAAATAGGGTTCCACTTGGACATGTGGAAATGTGTTCCACAATTCTTCTTAAAGTGAAAGATAGGAAGTTATCTAAATGTGTTCTGTGGACAGGAGGTTTAAAAATGATGATGTACTATATAATTAAATGCTGTTTGCTTTTAGAAAGAATGAGAACAATGCTGTATAGGCAAATAAAAAGTAATTCCCAAAATAATACTCAAAAAAGAGAATATAGCAAATAGACATGTCTTAAGTGTTTCTTGTTTGTTTTTGTTTTTGTTTTGTATGTCGTTTGATGTTCAACCCCCCTTGAATAGAACTCTTAAAATCTCCATGTTGTAGATGAGTTAATAGGGGAACAGGAAGGTTATGTAACCTACTCAAGGTCACGCAGCTAGTCAAGGGTAATGTCAGGATTTTATTCTGAACAGTCTAACTACAGAGTCTGCACCATTGTAACAGTGGAATATTTTAACAGTGGGGGATTCTAATTTACCCCACCACTATTTTGACATTGTTTTTGTAAGGGCTGACTCTGACTAATATGTAACTTATGATGAACAGCATGTTTGTATAAAAATCATAAGAACTCACTTGAAAAGTACAGACTCTGGCCATCAGGCATCCCAACTTTGGGAAGTTTGTTGACCTTCAACTGAGGAATCAAGATGACCTGAAGCTAGAATGACTAAACCAGGATGACACATACTGACCATCACTTGCCTTATCGGAATATAATGTACTTGTCTGAACATAAAGAACTTTCCAACCCTCTCCCTCAATCTCTTTGTTCTGTTTCCCTCTCCTTTTTAAAAGCTCTGCCTCCGGTGAGATGTGGAGATGGACTTTGAGACATGACTCCTCCTCCTCCCTAGGACATGGGGTTTGAGACATGAGTCCCCCATCTTCCAGATGGCCAGCATCTGAATAACCCACTTTCCTTTACATCAACACCTCCCTCTTGGGTATTGGCTATTACAGCTGCAGGCAACCAGACCTGCATTTGGTTCCAGTATTAAACACTGAGTAATACTGTAAAGCAATGAGCACAGTAATGTATTTAACATACTGTTAGTTTATGATAAGGTATCAAACAAGACAATGCTCCCTTTCTTGTTTCTGCTCCCATACTCTACATAAGTATCTTTTTTGTGTTCTATTTAGTGCCTGGTTTTTCTCATTTCTATACCTTCTGTTGGTGATTTTATTATTTAAAAATGGCCCCAAGTACAGTATGGAAGTGCTGTGTAGTGTTCCTAAGTACAAGAAACCTGTAATGTGCCTTATAGGAAAAATATGTGTGTTAGATAAGCTTTGGCCAGGCATGAATTATAGGTCTGTTGACTGTGTGTTTAATATTAATGAATCACAAATAAGATACCTTTAAACAGAAACACACATAAGACTAAGTTATGTATTGATGGGTTAATGACAATATTATGACCAGAGACTCTCAGAACTTAACTCTGTATGTCCCCTGGAATGATACAGTAGTTGCTAATACAACATCCACACACACTCTGTGGAACACAACTATTGTGAATAATGATAATCAATTATACATAATGCATAAATATACAGTATATACTTATTTATGTATAATGCATAGAAAACTCTTAAAAAAATACCAAAATGAAATACCTACAGTTAGGGGGAAGCAATAAGATACTGGAGTTCAGAAGTAGGAGACTTATTTATCTCCTTATAAAATTTTACCATGTTCACTATGCATTAAAATAGTTTTCCATATCACAACACAAAGAAAGAAAAGTTTCCAAAAGTTCTGCATAATCTCACCTTCCTGCAAATAGTTTAATAGTTTTCTTAGCTTTTAAATGCAAATATAATATTCATGATCATGCTCTATTTTACCTTTAAAAAGAAAAAAAAACCTGTACATGCTGAACTTCTACAGAGTCCCTATGTAAGCACAGAAGTCATAGATCTCTGTCTTTTTAGACCGCACTCCCATGACTGGCATTTCTATAACAGTATAGCAGCAACATTTTGAAGACAAAATCATGCCATGGCTGTGAAATATAAAGTAAGAACATAAAAGAGAGTATATCAAGAAAATAGGAACACCTCCCGAAAAGTTTTACAAATTTTGCCTTTACTTCTTAGCTAGAGCCAAAAATGTTTTATTACACAAAATGGAGAAGAAAACAAATTTACTCTGAGTCAGTCAGGTGTTGGGCACTGAACATATATATGGCATCCAGTGCCCCCCCAAACAACACATAACAAACGCAATGTGAACTCTGAAACATAATAATCAGGCTGTTACAATCACAAAACACACCCTTATTTCATGAAACACTGAAATTCTAACCTTTTCAGTGCATCCACCGTTTCCAGGGTTAAGATTTTGGTTTTGCTATTAAAAAAAAAAAAAAAAGGAAAGAAAGAAGAAAACCCTTAAGATACTGAGGCTCCAGTTTAAAGAAAAGATGCTGAAAACATAGAGCTACTTAAGATCATGGTTTTTAGAACTGAGTTAAGTTGAATATAAATGAAGTCAGGAAATTATTTTCCTGATGGTAGTATTTCAATTAGTCTGTTGGTGCATTTTCAAGTTCGAATTGTAATATCCACTAACTTCCTCTAGAGGGAGAAGAGAACAAGAATAAGCAAATAGAATATGTATTACGAAAAGGATAAAGAAAGTTGCCCCGTGACAGAGAGACAGCATTTTGCCAAACTGTCAAAAGCAAAGCCAGAGTAGTTTTATATTATATATTTTCTAAGTATAGCTAATTCAACCTCTAAAATAAAAAGGATCATGTAGTCAGTTCTCTTTTCATTCAACATTAATAAACAAATGTTATATTTACACACACAATTTCACCTACTTCGGCCTATGAATTGCAACAATATCTATATTATTAAAGAGATGATATTATGCTTAAAACACAGTTTGAAATTGTGTGCTTAATTCATAGTATTGAAATAAATAATGATACTCATTTAATTAAATATACAATCAAAGCAATCTAAGAAAGGAAACATTCTATGAAGCAAATTATGCTATATAAAACACTGCATACTATTAAATATCAAGGTGCCCATTTCTCTTTTCCCCACAATATCCTTAGGATGAACAATGTTCTGCTGAAATGTTCCAATCTTTTAAAATGTGGAGTCCCAGAGAAGAAGTACTGGAAGAAGTAATTATGTATATTTACAAGAACTGAAATCCAGGAGCTTCAATATTTTTACAGAATTTGAAGAAATAAACATCAAAGGCAGATGAGATAACTATCTCCTGAAATGAAGATTTCCACAAGAGAAACAATTGTAGAAGAAAATTACCCTCCTTTCTAACAATATGGTGATCAGCCTTTCCTGCTTTCCCTTATGATGAGGTGATGTAACTGGTCAGAGCACTGGCCTATTTTCTGTTCTGCCTATGGTGTGTTGGATTGGATGAAAATAAACATCTTACATAACAGGCCGGCTGTGCACTTCATCTTTTCTTCCCCCCAAGGAGATTTTCCCAGCATGAATTCTGCATATACAATTAACACTGGAGAAATCTCAGCTAAAATATGGTAGGCTTACAAATAGATAACAAATACAGTCCATTTATGCTGCCTCCCATTTCCCTCACCCACCTTACCTCCCTTACATGCACACACATACACACATGCACACATACACCATCATGACCACCACCATCGTCTCTACCCCTCCTGTAATCAAAGGAGCTTTGTGCTGAGAGAGAAGGGAGAACAGGCTTGTTAAAATTGGTATTAGTTTATATACAGGTGATGTGCTATAGAATTGTACACCTAAAACTGTATAATTTTATTAAACAATGTCATCCCAATAAATTCGATAAGTATTTTTAAAAATTGAAATTGGCCTTTAAATAGTGTAAGAAAATAGAATATTGAAGATTAGAGCCATTGTTTTATTTCAGTGGTGGAAGCCAGAAGTCCCTCTGAGTTTGTTTTTTCACAGTTAAAGCTGATGAATCAAAAAGATTATGAGCCAAAACAAAAAGATATATCTCTACTTTAGTGGCCTTTATAGTCATGAAGAAAGCAAACCAAGCAAAAAAATTTTTCCACTGTAATTTGTAATAACAAAAATTCTGGACTTTTCTGTCACAAATGATCCTGTTATGTATAAAAGGGTTTATAAATCTTTAAGCCTTAGCATTTATTATGAAGGCTAACTAGGAAGTGAATATGTTAAATTGAGCATCAACTTGATTTTCTTAATTTCTGAAGATACAATAAAATCAGAGATACCAAACAGCCAGAGGAAACATGTACTTGAACAGTATGGATAAAATCTCATGTGAAATCAGCAATATCATTCACAGTGGTTTGGATGGAGCCCTGGTGATCTTAGTTTCATAGATATTATGACTCAACCTTTACTCAGTAAATAAATACTGTATTTGAATATCTATTATACGCCTAACACACAATGAATAACCTAAATAGTGTAGAGTTAAATTTGGACTATGAGGGAATTTTTGTATTGCTAAGCAATAAATGTTACTTCATGTAGTTCAAGAGAGAAAAGGCATTAAAAGCAAATGCAATGGAGTAAGATAATGAATTAAATTCCTTCTTGTCATGAAATTTATCACCATTGGGAAGGTTCAAAATGCAACTCTCTTTTACTAGGTGCATTTACATAATGTAAAGTCAAGGAAACCAGTCCCATACCAATATGTGCATTATTATGTTTATTTAGATGTGTTTCTCTATGTACAGAAAAATTTTATATAATATGAACTAATTTATATAATATGAACTAGCATGTTACATACACATAATATACATCAATAATATGTATTGGTTTGAATGAAGAATATGTATTTAATGGAAAAGATAATTGAATTTGCATTCTAAAGGTTAATGTTTAAATATCAACTTTGATTTTTTGCTGCCAGCAAGATCTTAGATACTTAATTATAGTACTCTATAAGTCTCAGCTTTCCCATATATAATGTGAAGGCAATAATGCTTTAAAGAAGTATTGTAAGAAATTAAAAAATGAAAATGTTCTATAATATCTAACATAGTGCACAGCATATAATTGAATATATATATATATGATTTATCAAAGTAGGTATTAATTTAGTAATTCATAGAGAAGGAAGATTGAACTATTTAATATTTACCAAAAATTTTAAAAATCAAGTTTTTGAGCCCTGGCTGGTGGCACAGTGGATAAGGCGCTGGACTGCAAACCCAAAGGTTGCTGGTTCAATTCCCACTCAGGGCACATAACCAGGTTGCAAGCCAGGTCTCCAGCCAGGTGTCCAGCCAGGTCCATAGCTGGAGGCAGGTGAAAGGCAACCATACATTGATGTTTCTTTCACTCTCTGCCTCTCTCCCTTCCCCTCTGTCTAAAGGTAATAAATAAAATCTTTTTTTTTTAAATCAAGTTTTTGAATCATTAGACTATTCGATTGCCTTCAGGAATGATAATGACTCATATTTTGTACAAGGGGGTACAGCTATTTGCATTGAATAGATAATAATCATGTCAATTTCCAATTATTAAGTCAATCAAATATATTAAATGCTTATTTTTTGTTTATACTGGAAGGAAGTAAGAGTAAATTATTTCAGTATTTTATTGTCTTCATGGGGATTTTAACATTCTTTGGGAGATAAGACTTAAAAGTAAATGCTTACAAGATATTAACTAATTTTTATATTTGTAATATATAAGTGCTCTAGGAGATAAGTGGATATTTTAGTGAATTGAAAACAGTTATTGTCAGATACAGAGGAGACTATGGAGGGTAAGTGGTGAGGGATGAAGGCTTGACTTGGGGTAGTAAACACACAATACAACATACAGATGATGTATTGTAGAATTGTGCACCTAAACCTGTTTCACCCCAATAAATTCACTAAAAAAAGAAACAAGTTATTGTTTTCATATGTATTCCAAGATGGTGAAATATGTTTATATGTGGAAGGAATTCTTTATAAGGATTTTAATATAGAATTATAATTTCTTATATATATTTCCATAAATTATTGGAAGAAAATATTTCATTTTTAAATATATTTTACTGATTATGCTATTAAGATTATCCCAATTTTCCCCTTTTGTCTTCCTCTCCCCCTTATCCCCCTTCTCTCCAGCAACACCCCCACTTAGTTCATGTCCATGGGTCATGCGTATAAGTTCTTTGGCTTCTCCATTTATTACACCATTCTTAACATCTCCCTGTCTATTTTGTACCCACCAGTTATGCCCCTTAATCCCTGCACCTTTCCCCCTATTTTCCCTCTTCCCCCTCCCTGCTGGTAACCTTCCAAATAACCTCCATACCTATGATTCTGTTCCTATTTTGCTTGTTTGCTTAATTTGTTTTTTTCTTTAGATTCAGTTGTTGATAGGTGTGAATTTATTGCCATTTTAATGTTCATAGTTTCAATCTTTTTCTTTTTCTTAAATAAGTCCCTTTATCATTTCCTGTAATAATGACTTGGTGATGATGAACTCCTTTAGCTTTACCTAGTCTGGGAAGCACTTTGCCTGCCCCTCCATCCTAAATTATAACTTTGCTGCATAGAGTAATTGAGATTGTAACTCCTTGCTTTTCATCACTTGGAATACTTCTTGCCAGCTCTTTTTCGTCTACAAAGCTTCTTTTGAGAAATCATCTGACAATCTTATGGGAACACCTTTGTAAATAACTCTCTGGTTTTCTCTTGCTGCTTTTAAGATTCTCTCTTGATCTTTAGCTATTGGCATTTAATTATGATGTGTCTTGGTGTGGTCCTCTTTGAGTCCAACTTGTTTGGAACTCTGCTTCCTGGACTTATATGTCAATTTCCTTTGCTAAATTAGGAAAGTTTCCTTTTGTTATTTTTTCAAATAAGTTTTCAGTTTCTTGCTGTTCCTCTTCCAACATTCCTATGATTCAGATATTGGTATACATTTGGAGATGTCCCAGAGGCACCTTATACTATACTTACTCATTGTTTAAAATTCTTTTTTCTTCTTTCAATTCTGATTGAATGTCTGTTTCTTCCTTACATTACAAATCATTGATTTGTATCCTGGCTTTATCCCCTCCACTGTTGGTTCCCTGCATCTGATAGGCTGGTGATGTCCATTTCATTTAGTTCTTTTTCTGGGGTTTTGTTCTGTTCTTTCATTGGGGCCACATTCCTTTGTCTCCTCAAAGTGGTAGCCTCCCTATGTTTGTTTCTGTGTATCACATAGAGCTGCTTTGACTCCCAGTCTTGGTAGCATGGCCTATTATTGATAAGGCACCTATAAATTGTGTGGATCAGAGCCTTAGGTAATCAAATCATCATGGTGGGACAACCCACTTCACCGTTTTGTAGCTTTGTGATGGGGGAGGGCTTGGAGAGGGGACTGTGCTGCTGCTTTGTTTCTGGATGTTTGCCCAGCACTTGCCCCATTTCCAGTCACTTTACCCACTCCCCATATGTGACTGCTGCCCTTTCAGCTATTGCTCTGGTGTTGAATCTCAGAATAGGTGGGTTTGGGTGTTTTGAGACTGTGTGGGCCCTGTAGGTGGAGTTTTCTGAAAACCTGGCAGTTTCCTCTAATGCCACAACCCCTACTGGTTTTTACAGCCAGAAGTTGTGAGGATTTATCTTCCCAGAGCTGGCAACCTGCACTGTGAGGTCTGGCCTGGAGCTGGGATCGCTTGCTCCCAAGGTATCCTTCCCAGTTTTTATTCACCACATGTGAATGTTAGATCACCCATGCCCATTCAACTGCTGCTGCCTCAGCTCAATACCACACTGAGTCTTTCCACCCATTTCTGCATCTCTACCCCTCCCTATCTGGATGAATGTGGTATTTTTAAATTGTTGGTTGCAAGACTTCCATACAGTTTGATTTTCTGATGGTTCTGGGTGTTTGTTTCCAGGTTTAGTTGTAATTCTTTTTGTGGTTGCATAAGGAGGTGAAGTGTGTCTACCCATGCTTCCACCTTGACCAGAAGTACTTCTCATATACTTTAGCTACTTTTCTATAATTGCTTCTCTTCATTTTACTTAGTATATAAGCATTTAGGTTTTGCTACTTGTTTAGATTTTCACTTTTCTTTTTTTAAAGATTTTATTTATTTTTAGAGCAAGGGGAAGGGAGAGAGGCAGAGAGGGAGAGAAACATCAGTGTATGGTTACCTTTCACCTGTCTCCAGCTATGGACCTGGCTAGAGGCCTTTGCTTGCAACCTGGTTATGTACCCTGACTGGGAATCGAACCAGCAACCTTTGGGTTTGCAGGCTGGGGCCTTATCCATTGTGCCACCAGCCAGAGTCTAGATCTTTGTTTTTCTACACTGGTTCCCATGGTCCTAAAAGAGCAGAGGTAAAGCTATCCCTCTCTAAATTTTCAAGGAATTATGAGGTCAGATTCCATTAGCCAATCAGGTTTCCCATGTAAAGCTGCAACCTCCTTTTTAGACTTACCTATTAAAAGTCATCCTTTCTTCACCTGTGGCCTCATATCTCAGCTCAGATTTTGGATAAGGTGGAAGGGCAGATGTTTCTTTGGAGGTGATATTTAAAATTAGTAATATTTAATTTGTCCATGGAAAAAATGGACAGAGTAAGAAAGAGGACTGCAAAAGAATTCTTGAAACATATTATTTATAAAGGATCTTAAAGAAGAAAAAGTCAGTGAATTAAATGGGGAATGAATAGTATGAGAGACAAGAGAAGCTCCAGAAGGAGAGAAAGTTAGAGACAGCACAAGTAAAGCTTTAGGAAGATCAAGAGAGCCAGGTTTGATGATGCAAAAGTCTAAAAGGATAACAAAAAAGAAAGGCAATTATAGTTTTCAATATCTATTCAATTACAAAGTACATAGCAGTCTCTTAAAAGCCTTAAAATATACTGCCATTGCTTATTTCTAGCATGACATCATTATTAGAATCCAAGTTTCTCAAGGGCTTAAGATCATGTGCTATTCATTTTGAGTGCTTATGCCCCAGTTAACATTGAACAATATGTTTGTGAAATAAACTGCTTTATTTTCCTTCACCACAATCTTGAATAGATATTTTCCCAGTTTGTATTTTATAGCTAAAGGAACAAAATGCTTAGCCAGGATTACCAATTTAAGTTAATGGCAAAGCTAGAATCCTGATAATTGGTACTATGCTATGTTCAAAGGCAGTAAAACACTCAAATCTCACCTCCACCCCTTCCACCTCTTTGTTTCAATGTCAGTTTCTCAATAAGGCCAATTCTGGCCACTCCACTCAAAACTACTCTTCCTTCTCTGATCGTCACACTGTTCTATTGCTCTCTGCAGCACCAATTACCTTCTAATATGTTACGAAATCAATTTGTTTTGTTTTTTTTTTAGTTTATTGTTTATTCATAATAGAAGCTAGAATAAACATATTCTTTACTTCATTCACAGATATATTCCAGATGCTTTCAATAGTGACTGGCACTTTAAAAATTATTTGTTGAATGAATTAGAACTTCATAGCTCTTTGGAAGCATCGGAAAATCAAATAAAACACACTTTTGTAGTCAAAAATTTTAATTGCATTTTATAAAATAAGTAACCCTTTCTTTTTTCACTTTTTTCATGACAGGATCCCTGAACCCAATCAATGAGTAAAAACTTAATAGAACAACCATTTTATTGTAAGTTACATAGCACACTGAGCTATTTGGCTGAAAATGACTCTAAAGAATAATGTATTTTAACATATGTAAAGTGGATAGTGAATAATTTTCAAAACATTATTCATACATGTGTGACTTTAATTAGGAAGCTATAATAGACACATTATGAATTTTCATGAAGAAAAAATACCAGCATCTGGACTTGCAATTCTACATAAAGGGAAAGCTGGGTCTCTTTCTTTTTTTTCTTTTTCTTTTTCTTTTTTTTTTTTTTTGTCTGAACCCATAAAGCCTAAATTTCCTTCAGTTAGAATTTCCTCAGAAATAGTAAAATAGAACCTTAAATTGTAGTCAATAAGGTTTTACCACAAATTTTTATATTAGTTATTCAAAGGTTATAAAGGACCATAATTAATAGTATTTAATTTTCTTCCATAACTGTACTATTAAAATATTTCAACAAATCCCTAAATTCTCATTTTGTACATGTATTTTTAAAGATGTGCTTTTGCTACAACTATATTTATTTGAGCTATTCATTTTTTATTTTAAAGTACTATCAGTTTTAAATCTTCTCATATTTGATTTTTTAACATAGAAAAACACTACTTTAAGAAATATTTTCCTATATTTCTGGTCAACATGGGGGCAAAGGTAAGTACACTTCACCTCTTCACAATCACAGAAATAATTACAAGTAAACTTCCTCAAAACAAATAGCACCCAGAACTATCAGAAAATCAAGCTGTATGGAAGTCCAACAACCAAAGACTTAAAGAAGCCATATCCATCCAGATGAGTAGGAGGGTTGGAGACTCAGAGATGGGTGGAGAGGTGCAAGGAGGTGGTGAAACAGGTGGTCCCAGATTCATATGAGGTGGATAGAAATTGTGAGGAATACCTTGGGAGTAAGTGATCTTGCTCCAGGTCAGACCACACAGTCTGGGATTCTAACACAGGGAAGATAAATCCCCATAACTTCTGGCTGTAAAAACCAGTGGGTGTTGGGGCATCAAAAGAAACTGCTGGATTTTCAGGAATCTCTACAGTAAGTGCCTGAACAGACTTAAAACCTATGCAGGCTCACTTCCTCTGGAATTCGGCACCAGGGCAATAGCTGAAAGGGTACCAGCCACACAGGGTGAGTGCCAGAAAAACCATCAGAAGCTTCCCAGACAAGGTAAAGCTAATGTAGTTCATCATCACCATGCAGTTATCACATGAAATGTTAAAGGGGCTTATTTAAGAAAAAGAAGATCAAAACTATGAACATTAAAAAGGCAACAACTTTACAAATATCAACAACTGAATCTTAAAAAAGCAAACAAAAATTTTAAAAAACTAATAAAATAACTATAAGAGGAACAGAATCATAGGTATGGAGATCATTTGGAGGAATGCCAGCTGGGATAGGGAGGGGGAGAATAAAGGGAAAGGGATTAAAAAGCATAATTGGTAGGTAAAAAATAGACAGGAGAGGATTAAAAATAGTATAGGATATTTGTCCTTCACTGACTGGCTTATTTCACTAAGCATAATACTCTTCAGTTCCATCCATGTTGTTGCAAAGGGTACAAGTTCCTTCTTTCTTTCTGCTATATAGAATTCCAAATGAACCTATATGCACAACCCATTGACATGAACCAAGGTGGGGATTGCTGGAGAGAAGTGGGACACTGGGCAGAGGGGGACAAAAATTGTTACAATTCTGACAACTGTAATAACATAATAATAAATATTTAAAAGTATATGAGGAGACTAAAGGATAGTAAGAGTTATTTCAGTGAGGTCTGTTTTTATAAAAAATATCTTGGGTTTGATGCCTTCTCTGAATGTTTCTTCCTTTCTAGTACAGGGAGAGCATCTTTCACATGAGATTTATCTCCCACTTTCAGGAAGAAAAGGGAAGGTCAGAGCATCTTTCTCACACCTGCTATTTTTCAGGTGTCTTTAGGTCAAAATAATCCTTATTAAACTTACTACAGTTATTGACCATGAAAAGTCTGTTCATTTCAAGTATCCTCCTGAGATTTTTGTTGGCCATATAAAGTTTGATCAGAAGGCTCTGTACCTAAGCATGCCATTTTACTCCTTATTCTGTTTTTCTCTATTCAAATTATGCCCAGCTATATTGTCCAGCATAGCATTTCAGAGGTCCTCAATAAAATTAAGACAACATTAGGATATTCATATACTAAAAAATCATAAAGAGTCTCCATTAAAATAACTTATCAAGATCATCTATAGATGCTTCAAATGTAAATACAAGGTCCCCATCATTACCAAATTCCCAGACAGATTTTAACTATTGAATGAATTTTCAAGTTAATTCTAAAATGATATTAAACTCAAAGTAAAACTCCACATGAATCATAAGCTCAGAGAAAGAGTGAATTCCTTCCTAGTATTTCCTAATCTCAGACTTGTCTAGAGAAGTTCTTTTTTTTTTTTTTTTTTTTAAGATTTTATTCATAATTTCTAGAGAGAAGGGCAGGGAAAAAGGAAGAAAGGGGGAGAAATGTCAATGTATGGTTGCCTTTCACCTGCCTCCAGCTATGGCATCTGGTTGGAGACCTGGCTTGCAACCTTGTCATGTGCTCTGGCTGGAAATGGAACCAGAGACCTTTGGGTTTGCAAGCCAGCATCTTATCCACTGTGCTACCAGCCAGGGCGAGAGAAGCTCTTGATGCCTAGGCAGAATTGAGTTTCTTTTAACAATTGAAGCCTAGGCTATTTTTTGCTAGAATAGTTATAGTTCTTTCAAAATTCAGATTTTTAAAAATTTAATTGTATTATTGTTGTATTACATCCACGCCCATTTTACTCCCCTCTGTCTCCTTTCCCACCTACCCACTACCCCCAAAGTCAATCCCATTTGTTGTTCATGTCCATGGTTCTTCCATACTAGCTCCCTGACTAAACTGCTCCCCTTCTTTGCTTCCTCCTCTCTCCTACCGCCCCCCTCCCCTCTTCCCACTGAAGGTCTAATCATTATATTCATGTATCTGATTCTGTTTTGCTTGCTTGTTTGTTTTGTTCCATTATTATCCTGTAATGGGTGAGATCATATGGTATTTGTCCTTCACTGACCGGCGTATTTCACTAAGCACAATACTTTCCAGTTCCATCCATGTTGTTGAAAAGGATAGGCGTTCCTTCTTTCTTTCTGCTGTGTAATATTCCAAAGTGTAAATGTACCAAAGTGTTTTGATCCAATCATCCACTGATAGGCACTTTGGCTTTTTCCTGCACTTGACTATTGTAAATAGTGCTGCTATGAACATTGGGGTACATAAGTTCTTATGAACGGGTGTTTCAGAGTTCTTTGTGTATAGTCCTAGTAATAGAATTACTTGGTTAAAAGGCAGCTCCATTTTTAGTTTTTTAAGGAAACTTCATACTGTTTTCCATAGTGGCTGTACCAGCCTACATTCCCACCAACAGTGCACCAGGGTTCCCTTTTCCCCACATCCTCACCAACACTTATTGTTTGTTGATTTGTTGATGATTGCTATTCTGACAGGTGTGAGGTGGTATCTTATTGTGGTTTAATTTGCATCTCTCTGATGGCTAGTGATGTTGTGCATTCTTTCATATGCTTTTGGGCCCTTTGTATGTCTTCCTCAAAGATTTGTCTGTTTAGGTCCTTTGCCCATTTTTTAATTGGGCTGTCTGTCTCCCTGGTGTTGAGCCACATTAGTTCTTTATATATTTTGGATACCAAACCCTTATCTGAGGTATCATTGGCAAATATGTTTTCCCATGCAGTTAAGTTCCCTTTTAATTTTCCTGGTGTTTTCTTTAGCTGAACAGAAACTTTTCAATTTGATATAGTCTCATTTGTTTATTTGTTCTTTGATTTCCCTTGCCCTTAGTGAAGTATCAGTAAACATATTTCTGTGTAGGATACCTAAAATTTTACTGCCTATATTTTTCTCCAGGACCTTTATGGTAGAACTGCTTATGTTTAAGTCCTTTATCCATCTTGAGTTTATTCTGGTGTATGGTGTAAGTTGGTGGTATAGTTTTATTTTTTTGCATGTTCCTATCCAGTTCTCCCAATACCACTTGTTGAAGAGACTGTTTTTATTCCATTTTATGTTCTCTCCCCTCTGTCTAATATTAGTTGACCATAGAGTCCTGGGTTTATTTCTGGGCTCTCTATTATGTTTCATTGATTTATATGTCTATTCTTATACCAGTACCAGACTGTTTTGATGATAGTAGCCTTGTAGTATAGTTTGATGTCCAGTATTGTGATTCCTCCTACTTTGTTTTTCTTCCTCAAGATTGCTGTGGCTATTTGTGGGTGTTTTGGGTTCCATATAAATTTTTGAAGTATTTTTTCTATTTCTGTGAAGTATGTCATTGGTATTTTAATTGGGACTGCACTGAATCTATAGATTGCTTTGGGTAGTATGGACATTTTAATGATGTTAATTCTTCCCATCCATGAACATGGTATATGCTTCCATTTATTTGTATCTTCCTTAATTTCTTCAATGTTCTGTAGTTTTCTAAGTACAGGTTTTTTTACCTCCTTGGTTAAATGTATTCTTAAGTACTTTATTTTTCTTGTTGCTATGGCAAATGGGATTTGTTTTCTAGCTTCTATCTCTGAAGTTTCATTATTGGTATACAAAAAAATGATTTCGATTTCTGAATATTGACTTTATATCCAACAATTTTGCTAAATTTGCTTACTAGGTCGAGTATATTTTTGGTAGACCCTATCAGGTTTTGTATGTACCATGTCATCTGCAAATAATGACAGTTTTACCTCCTCCTTTCCAGTTTGGATACCATTTATTCTTTTTTCTTCCCTGATAGGTTTGCCTAGAACTTCCAAAACAATGTTGAACATAAGTGGAGAAAGTGGACTAATCTTAGGGGGAAAGCTTTTAGTGTTTGCCCATTGAGTATGATGTTGGCTTCAGGTTTCTCTTATATGGCCTTTGTTATGTTGAGATATGCTCCCTCTATTCTCATTTTGCTGAGTGTTTTTATCATAAATGGTTGCTGTACTTTATCAAATGCTTTCCAGCATCTATTGATATGATCATATGGTTTTTGTCTTTTATTTTGTTGATGTGTTGTAGTACATTTATTGACTTGTGAATGTTGTACCATCCTTGCATCCTTGGGATCAAACCCACTTGATCATGGTGTATGATCTTTTTAATGTATTGCTGGATTCAGTTGGCCGATATTTTGTTGAGAATCTTAGCATCTATGTTCATCAGAGATATTGGCCTATAGTTTTCTTTCTTAGTTGTGTCTTGACCTGGTTTTGGGATTAGAATAATACTGGCCCCATAGAAAGACTTTGGGAGTGTTTCCACTTGGATTTTTGGAATAGGTTGAGAAGGATAGGAGTTAGTTCTTCTTTAAATGTTTGGTAGAATTCATCTGTGTATCCATCTGGTCTGGGGCTCTTGTGCTATGAAAGATTTTGATTACTTCTTCAATTTCAGTAGTAGTTATTGGTCTATTCATGCTTTCTGCTTCTTCTGAATTCAGTTTTGGTAAATTATACATTTCCAGAAATTTGTCCATTTCACCCAGGTTGTCATATTTCTTGTCATATAGTTGTTTGTAGTAATTTCTTACAATCCTTTGTATTTCTGAAGTATCAGTTGTGGTTTCTCCTCTGTGAGTTCTGATTCTGTTTATTTGGGTCCTTTCTCTTTTTTTCCTTGATAAGTCTGGTTAAAGGCTTGTCAGTTTTGTTTATTTTTTCAAAGAACCAGCTTCTAGACTTATTGCTTCTTTGAATCGTAGTTTTAGTTTCTAACTTATTTAACAGGTAGTCCTGTATTGCTATGAATTTCCCTCTGAGGACTACCTTTGCTGTGTCCCATAGATTTTGGGCTGTTGTGTGTTAATTGTCATTTGTTTCCAGGAACTTTTTTGATTTCATCTTTGATTTCATTGTTTACCCATTCCTTGCTTAAAAGCATTCAAATTATTGTTTATGTTTTATTGAGGCATAATTTATAAATAGTAAAACACACAAATCTTAAGTGTACAGTTTAATAAATTTGGATAAAAATGTATACACCACACTTCTAAAAAGAAGTAGACTATTTCTTGTTACTCCAGGAAATTACCTTACTTTCCATCACTTTCCAGTGAATTCCTGTTCCTCAAGAAATGGTGGATTTGAATTAGCATAGTTCAGTTTTGTCTGATCAAGAAATGCATGTACATCAAATCATAAAATATGTACTTTTTAGTTTCTGGTTTATTTTACTTAGGATGTTTTTGAAATTCATCTATGTTGTTATGCATATTATTAGTACATTGTTTTTAATTACTGAATAGTAGTTTAGTGTGGGAATAATCCATAGGTTTTTTTAAAGTCCATTCTGTTGATAGATACTTGAGTTATTTCCAGTTTTTTGAATGTTATGAGTAAAACCAATATGGACATTATTCTACAAAGAGTTTTTTGTACATATTATCATTTTCTCAAATAAATACCTAAGAGTAAAATTCTTAGATCTTAGGATTGAAGAATATTGAACTTATTAGAAACTACCATAATTTTTTCCAACTTAATATAATTTTATACTCCTAGGGTAATGTTTGGAAATTCTGGTTGCTCTACCTCCTTGCCAACATTTAACTGTCATTTTTTATTGTACACATTTTTAGGTGTGTAGTAGTAACTTACCATGGTTTTATTTTATTTCATAGTAATGTAGTGCAGATATCCAAGATTATTATAGCACTGACCTTATGCCAATTGATTTTTTTTTTCCCAGACAATACAGTCTCCAGCTTCTAAAACAGTTTTGCTCCAGGGTGAAAATTTAAATCTAGTACTCAGCAGTGTTAAAAACAAAAAATAGCACAAACTATTTGGTGTTTGAATAAAGGAAAAAGTAGATGGAGAAATTCTGCTTGTTTTTAATCTCATTAGAATTCCAGTCAACCTAAAAGGACCATAACTGGAAGAAATCTGCCAGCAAGAGGTTATATTATATTTTAACTATTTACTAATGCTGGGAAGGCAAGAACCATGTATGTGTTACCTTTTCTTTCTTTCTTTTTTTTTTTTAAATATTTTATTTCATTATTTTTAGAAAGAGGGGAAGGGAGAGAGGCAGAGAGAGAGACATCAATGTATGGTTGCTTTTCACCTGCCTCCAGCCACAGACCTGGTTTGCAACCTTGTTATGTGCCCTGGCTGGGGAATCAAACCTGCAACCTTTGGGTTTTCAGGCCGGTGCCTTATCCACTGTGTTACCAGCCAGGGCCCTTTTCATTTTAACTTTCCTCTCTAGTTCTATCATCTTTACCAGGTGGTTTCCAAGGTCACCTTGTTCATCTCACTAAGCTAGTGGACAGGAATCAAGCATGACATGAATGTTCACATAAGCCAAGTTTGAAAATAGCACATCATTTCCACTCACATTCTATTGCCTAAAATTTAATCACATGCTCATAGCTAACTATAAGGGGGACTGGAAAATGATATTTAGTTGTACCCTGGAAGAGGAAAAATGGGATGAGACTAGGTAGCATCTCTATACACCTCAGTCTAGCTGCATTGCCCAGTCATACCTTGCCTCTACAGGCAGCAGCTGTGACTGCTAAAACAGACAACAGTTAGCCAGCATCTGCTTGGCTGGAGATCTCTGACAATACGCATGAGTTCTCAGACCTTTACTCAGCCTCTTCAGCACCCAAGCACTTCCCACTGTGCCCAACTGCCTTACCTTGGCCTGAATGCCTTTATTTAAAGCCCATGTTTTGCCCTGACTAGTGTAGCTCCATTGGTTGGAGCATCCTCCCACAAACAGAAAGGTCTCAGGCTTGATTCCCAGCCAAAACACATGCCTAGGTTGTGGGTCTAGTCTCAACTGGAGTATGTGTGGGAGACAACTAACTCATGTGTCTCTCTCACAACAATATTTCTCTCTCTTCCTTCCTTCCCCTCTCTCTCAAATCAATAAGCATGTCCTCTAGTGAGGATAAAAAAATAAAAATGAGAAAAATAAAGCCCATGTTTTGTAGGCTCCTGTCTCCATAAAAAACATTCCATTTGCTCATGAACAAAACCACCATAGTCTGAGGTCACTCACCAAAGTCCAAATGCTTTGACCCAAAGTTTTAAGCTTTTGTTCAGGCTCTAGCACTTCCAGCCTGGTCCTATATAAGCTTCCTAAACCCATCAAGGCTAAAACATTTTGCCCAATGCAAATTAATGCCCACCTAGCCTTCAAGTATTAGCTGAAATTGGCCTTCTTCAGAAATGTTTTCTTTGACCCCTTAGAGGATGCTGTGTTTCTTAGACATCACTATTTCCCTTGTTAATTCATGGGAATACCCACTAGTTAGTAGATTGAATATCTAATCTTCAAGATACTCCACAGTATGACATCCAACTTGTAAATCATCATCTTAGACTTTCAAGAAAGAGTATGTTTCCTCAAAACATTAGAGCTCCATTGCAATGATGTGGCTCACAATTGACCTAGTAGTTGGACTCTCCTTGATGCCTTTTCTAGGTATAAAAGTGCACTGTCCTGTTATGCCAGCTTTTAAAATGATCATTTTCTCCATAAATCCATTCTTGATAGCCTTCATGAATTACCATCTCTCCTCTCCCTCTTTAAACTCAAACAGAATGATATACCACAACACATTCTTTATTATAGTACAGTTATTCATGTTTCTGCCTTGAATCTCAGTAACACTATAGATTTCTGGAGGACAGAGAATTGATCTCTATAAAGATGTCAGTTTCTGCTATAGTACCCAGTCAACAGCTATTGTTCAGCCAATGTTAATGGTATTTAATACCACAGGAAATAAACTAAATATCATTTTGTCACAAATCTAAAATCTCATAAATAAAGGTCACTTTATAAAAGCCACACCCTCAGATTTTGTCAGTACAATGACTGAGCTGAGCCCCTTTCTCTTGTAAGTCTCCCCTTCCCATCCCTTCCTCTCCCTTCCCTTCCAATCCCTTCCTTTCTCTTTTCTGCCCTTTTCCTCATATTCTGTCAGAGCATAGACAAAAATGGTACCAATAACCAAGCATTCTTCTTAAAGTGAGGAAAGTCTGTATTGGAATGTTTATAGCCCTTACCCACTTTTACCAAGAAATGTCTCCTGGATAGTTCCAAACAGGTATTTTAAATTCAGTACCTCTTGAAATTGTAAAGCACTTTAGAGTTCATACACTGTTTTCACTGACATTAAATGAATTATCTCCTACATCCTATGAGTATGCTTTAAGCAGACGAAATTGCCTTCATCTTAAAACCAGTTGCCTGCACTTACTAATCTATGAGTATTTTATTTTTAAATTATGTTATTGTCTCTTGAGAGGAAAACTGGTATCTCACATCTAATAAGTCCTAGAAATTGTTTCTTCATAATTTCTCCTATTTCCATTTTACTGCCACCCTTTCTGTTTCAGGCCTTTGACCATTCAGATGGGGATTGATATAAATAATCTCAACCAATGTGTTTTCCATGGCTTCTGGGAGAAAATTCTATCACAGTCACATTCATATCCTAAAATACAATTGCCTTTGACCAGTCTCAATTTAAAAGTATTGTGTCTTCCCTTTCAGAACGATCTATAAATTGTGTTTTTTTTTAGCTTTTAACTTTTATTATGAGTATTTCTCTCCTAACATTTTTTGAATAGTTTGTTTTTAATTGTATTTTCCCATTACCATCTATTTCTTATACCCTCTTCCACACCTACCCCTTTCTCTCCCTGCACAATCACCATACTGTTGTCTCTGTCCATGACTTCTTTTTCTTTTTTGCTCAATCCCTCCACCCACCTCAGCATCCCCACCAGAGCTGCCAGCCTGCTCTCCATCTATGAGTTTGTATCTATTTTGCTTGTTAGTTTAGTTTGTTCATTAGATTACACATAAGTAATGAAAATTAAATAAAATGTA
This sequence comes from Noctilio leporinus, assembly GCA_004026585.1. NCBI lineage: Eukaryota > Metazoa > Chordata > Mammalia > Chiroptera > Noctilionidae > Noctilio > Noctilio leporinus. Next base: position 137,106 of record PVIW01002312.1, read on the forward strand.
AAATGCAGTTCTTTAGTAGCACTAGCCACATTTCAAGAGCTCAATAGTCACATGTAACTAATGACTACCATAGTGTACAGAGCAGATGTAGAATATTTCCATCATGGTTGAAAACTCCATTGGACAGAGTTAGATTGATCTCCTTCATTTTGAAGTAGTTCAGGACATGCCATTGCAAATATGCTATTTTGAAATGTTGATTATTTTTAATTAAAATCACTTGAAAAACAATAAGTGCAGGAAGAGGCTTCCTCCGAACTCCTCTTTTCTACCTAAAAACAATTCCTGCAAAAGGAACTCAAATGTTATAACTCCCTTCTTCTGGAGTTGTGTCAACCAGGGAAGATTGAATCAAATCTTACCAAAGGAGAGGAGACTAGACGTTGACACTACATTCTGCAAAACATGGTCACAAACTATCATATCTCCCATCCATTCTTCTAGGAACCCATTCATCTTTTCCTAAATATCCACTGTTGTCTTTATCTCCACTTTCCTTCTCTTCTCTTATTTAGAGGACTTTTTTTTTTTTTTTTTTAAAGAAGATGCATCAGCTCTCAAATGTCATTATTTGAGGAAGTAGTCACATTTTTTCTTATGAAGTCCCCATGCACATATTAAAATTAATAAATTTATAATCTTTGTCTTCTGTTTATCTGCCTATTATCAATTTATTTCATAGGCCCAGCTATTGAACCTAGGAGGATAAAAGAAAAGTTTTTATTCTCCTATTGTTGGTATTCAAGATCTGGTGAATCTGGCCTGAATTTATGTTTTCAATCTTGTTTCATTATTTGAACATTAATCTTCTCTGCTTGAATCCTCCATTCCACTTAAGCTGGTTTACCTGCTCTTTCTGAATTTCCAGGCTTTGTGTATGTATGCTTTTCCCCTGGGATGGGTTTTCTTTTCTTACTCTTTCCAAATCTATCCCTCATGCTGGCTCAGTGGCACTCACTATCAGGGTCATGCAAATGCAGGACCAGCACTTCAGAGTGAGGACCTCCTTAACTCTTACATACCTCTTCTACCAGTCAGCACACAGTGATTTTTTTTCACCCCTAAACAGCTATAGCAACTATTCTGTCTTCTAAAGCACTTGATGACCTGACCTTACCTTCTTATTTGACCATTTGTGTGGTCTCATTGAAAAAAATAATAATAAAATAAAATAAAACAGGATTTTTATTCAGAAAATATGCTTTTGCATCTAGGCTCGACCACTTCCTAAACACTTGGCTATAGACAAATCACTCTAGTTTCCACGTCTGTAAAATGGAGTTAAAAATAACACTAACTCTATTTCTTTTACTAAGCTTTTCATAAGCTAAAGTGAATGTGTCCGTGAATGTTATAAAACTCAATACAAATAATGGATAATAAAAGTCATAAATGTACTGGTTTCTTTCCCAGTACAATACCATGAGCTTCTTATAATTTTCAAATAATCAAAGCATGCTGGGTTGTGCATTCTGCAATAGTGGCATGAGGAAAGCAAGTTTTTAATATTATTAATATTTGTTAAAATTTAACATTAAAATGTTTTTACAGAAAATATATAAATACATATATATAAGCATATTATATATATTACATATATATTTACCCTTTTTTTCAACTAAAATTAAGAATGCCAAGCCAATATTTTAAGTATAAACTATTGAGAAGCAAATCCTGTATTATTATAATGAATTTTTAATAAAATATAAATTTTTTCTCTCTATGATTATAAGGAAATGTAAAAATAATTTATGCAGCTAAGCCTATCATTTCTCCCCTACCCACTTGTTATTCAAAATTTCTAAATGAAGCAGAATTGAGAGAAAACATTTTCAAAATAGTTTTACATGGAGTTAACCATATAACCAATTTGAGGTATCTTTCTGTTCATTTAGACTCTTCTATTCATTAATCTAAGATGATCATGATGAGTATAGTTTTTCTTTTCTAAATGTTGAAAGATTGAACTTAAAATGATGCTTTAAAATTCCCAAGGCTTCCTTACTCTTTTTGATAAATATTTACTGAGCCACAATTTCATGATTGTGGCTCAGTCATTGGCCAGAAGAAGGGGAAGCATTAGGCCCTCATGAAAATTTTAATTTATTGGCTTCCAGGCAGCCAACTAAGTTCATGGAGAGCTATAAAGTCCTGACTGCATGAGGTGGGTAATGTCTGAGATTGCAGATTCTCCCTAAAGAAAGCTTTTTATAAAAACTGAGATTTGGGAATCAGCTCTGAGGATAGGAGAATGTAGCTCTATAGCTTTATGAGAAGAAAGAAGATGCAAGTATAATTCTTCCTAGCACAGGAAGAAAGAAATGAAACCATCTTTCTTTGCCTCCAGGAAAAATGTGCTTTTTTAATTTCTGGGAATAAGTGGCACAAACGCTGAAATAAAGTTTGGATGGTCAGAAGTGGTGATTCCAAAAATATCTCGGGATTGCTTGACATGTTAGTAAACAAATGATTGTGAAGAAAATTAACTAGAGCATATATATATATATATATATATATATATATATATATATATATATAATGTCTGGTAGATTCTTAACAATCTGTTTAGCTTCAGGTAAACAAAGTGTTCAGAGTTTGGAGTAGAGAGGGTGATTTAACCAAGCAACGCAATGGTTTGCAGATGCTTCCCATATGGAAAAGAAACCAAATGCTGTCCCCTAGTAATTGTCCTGTAATTTGATGTCTTTGGCTGCACATGCACAGAGGCATTCATAAAGGACATGTATACACATATGTGTATATGGGTATCTATATACATGTAGATAGCCATAGTACGGATAGCTGCATATGCACATATGTACATATGGGTGAAGCTGTCAAAAAGATGAAAACACTCAGAAAGGATAACAAGCTTTCAGATCTTGCTTTCTAACTAAACTGTAACAGAGCCTGAGGAAACTGAAACTCCTGTGAGGAGACAGGGAGGGATTGATTATAAAAACCTATTCTTGCTCCAGTCATTTGCAATTGTGGGCAATGTTCAAAGCTGCCATTTAAGGATTCTTGAGGGGTGCATTTGGTTGTCAAGACTCAATAGGAAGCATGATAAATGTATCCTGGAGTTGAGGTTTAGGACAAACTCTAGATTAGAGGCTTGAATGGATGAAAGTAAAAAGGAATGGAAGTTTCTTTTCATTTTTTTGGCTCCTCTTAGCAGGATAGGAAACGATATTAAAAATTAGTGGATATACTAGTTCAGAAGTGTTTAATTACAGAAAATGAAGATAGGTGATGGCTCTAGCTGGTGTGGCATGGTGAATTGAGCACCAACCTTCAAACTGCAAGGTCACAAGTTCAAATCCCAGTAGGGGCACATGCCTGGGTTTTGGGCCAGGCCCTCAGGTGGGGGTATGCAAGAGGCAACAGATGAATGTTTCTCTTCTTCTTTTTCTCCCTCGCTTCTCCTCTGTATAAAAATAAATAATAAAATAAAAGATGATTAACAACTTTACTCACAAAAGGGGTCCTCAAGATCATTTAGAGCCCTTTGCTCTATTCTTATGTTGATGCCAAACCTTCAGATGACTAATTGTATTTCTCTTGAAATCATAGTAGAAGAAAGACAACATGGTCTCTGAACACATACTAACTAGATTCTGCTCTGCACCATACTAATTGCTTAAGGATTCAATGGGGTGACACATGTAAAAGTTCTAGGAACACAGTAAGTTCTTAGCAAATAAAATTTTAGTTTTCTTGATTTTCCCCATACTACGAAAGAGAAGCCAGGAGAGCAGATATATTAGCCTTCTCTTCTCTAGAAAGGTGAATTGTCTATTGTACACTGGCAAATTGGCAGACCAGTTAATAGAGAAATCTTTTCAGGATTTGCTTACCATGGGTCAGTCTTGCAGAATATCTGAGCATCAAATGAAATACGAGCATTTAGTTTCTGGGAGCTTAGCAAAACTTACATTGTCCCTTATCTTTCATGTTTGCAGAAAAGTGTTACGGATAAAACAAGTAGCAAGGTACTGTTCTTCTTTAAATAACTTGTAATACAACACTGTTCATTTACCAAGAAGCATGGATACTTCTTCTGGATCATGTATTCATTATGATCATTGATTAAGTTATTGAAAAGCAAAAAAAAAAAAAAGCTCTATAATACATATTCTGATACTTTTTTTTTTTTTCTTTTTTTAGCTTAAGTCAAAAGTGACTTGATTTCTAGTTATTGGTTAGGTGTGAGGAATACAGGAGGGATTCCTAGGTGTACTAGAATTACCCAAATATGCATATATTTGAGCCACACAGAACTCAGCCAATGTGAACTGAAATTTTAGCTAGTGAAATTTCGGGGGAAGATAAATCAACTCATTTAAAATGTGCTGGGTAAGTTCATCATTTGAAGTCACCCATAAATAAGTCTCTTTGTTAAATGGTGCTTGTAAATATTGATTATTTAAATGTTGGTTTTGCAAAAATATATAACTCATGCTTTATGGGACTCTACAAATTCTAATGTCAAACAAAGAGTGGCTCCCTAATGACCATTAGTGTGTATACTCATACACACACACACACACTTACACACACACACATTCATTCATTCCCCTGAAATAGCCATACATAATTAACCGATGAATGTATTGAAAGGTCCTGCAGTTTGTGTGGCCACTGGTGAAGAAGCTCTGTTCTGCTACCTCAAATAAATACAACTAAACTCCTGGCAGGGATTATATCAGACAAACAATAGTAACACTGTTTCTTGACTGTAGATTCTGCCAGGCCTTTGAGCTTTTAGGAGCCAAGCAGAAGGGATTCTTTACCATGCCATGGCTCTGTCCCCAGAAAGCATCTTTGTTATGACAAATGGAGGCTTATATTCATCTATCCCCACTAGTGGTGGGAAGGAAAACAGTCCGTACCACTGAAAAAATAAAGTAAACTGGAAAGAATCCTATAGATTTTTCCAGCCACTATTTTGCAGACTTCTGAATTTCATGCACTAGCAATATTTGGAAATATAACTACATTTTTTAAGAAAATAAAATAACTAGGGAGAAGGAGGGCAGACACTGACCAAATTTGTATCTAGTTAATAAAAATTTATTTAATAAAATACCACTGCCAGTTTAAAGATGACAGCTTAGATTTAGAACCTCCTTTCAAATCCTTATAAATCATCAAAAGCAAAAAAGAGACCAGGAAACAACAGTACAAGATTCAGTAAAACAGTAGGAAGCTGGAACCCAAAATTTTGATGTAGGTGAGGATTTTCCAAGAACAGTGGCAATGGACTGGAATAGGACTATGACAGAGAACATGAACATCAGAGTACATCTCCGGAGCCATTTTCTAAAGTAAATATCTGACCACCTGTTTTCAGCATTAGAAGTGAGCATACACATCAACAACACAAAGTTAGATAATTCTTGTTTTATTTTGGGAATAGAGGGAGACTGAATGATAGGCTTTAGTACAAAGAAGTAGTCTGACTCCCTAGAAGAAAAAAAAAAAAGTTTTTATATACGAGGTATGTCCAGAAGGTATCCAGCCATGTAATATGAAAAAAAAAAAAAAAAAAAAACAGAGACATTTATTGAAGGAGATACAAGATACATGAAACATTGTATATAGGACACTGAAGCCTCAGTCCCCTTCTAAGTAGGCACTTTGGGGCCTCACACAGTTCCTCCAACCACCATCAGCTGCCCTGATGGTCTGAAATCTCCTCTCCTTCAAAGGTGATTTTAGTTTTGGGAAAAGCCGGAAGTTGCCGGGTGCCAAATGTGAGCTGCAGAGGGACTGAGTCACCTGGGTGATTTGATGTTTCACCAAAAACTCTCCATGAGACTGTGATGCATGAGCAGGTGTGTTGTCATGATGAAGCTGCCAATCACCAGTTATCCACAGCCTTGGCCTTCTGAATCATCCAAATAACTTCTGCAGAGGAATGTTCAAGGTTAACCCAAAATTTGATGCAGGTTCATTGCTATATTTGCTCAGTCATTTTGAATGCGATGACCACACAGTACACATGCTACACAATGGTGTCTATAGCCCCACTGACTAATACAGTAAAGTTGTCATTCTTCATGCATGCGAATTCTAGTCCACTCTCTTTGGCTGCCTAGATACATTGATGTTGCATAAATCATTCTCATTATATTAAGAATAGCTCAACTTTTTCCAGATCTATCTATCTATGTGTATATATAGATATAGCTATAAACACATCTATAGTATAGTATCTATATCTATAAAGATATAGATATAAATATCATCACAAATACTGAATCTAAAGAAAACATAGGCAAATTTTAATTTTTTTCTTATAAAAGCCTGTAACAAATGGTACAGAATATACATAATAACTTCAAAATTAAGTACTGAAAATATAACCTAAAATGATTGATAAAATTAAAAGAAAATAATAGAAGAAACTAAAGATTAAACCCTCATAAAATTGTTTTTATGAAGTATATTAAAAATGAGACCAGGTATTTTGCCAATATTAAAAAAAATACCAAAATATTTCTCCTTTTGATATAACTTAAGGAAAATATACCAATAAACAAAAAGGATATAGAATATGCATTAGTAGAACTTCAAAAAGAAGTGGAATAAAAAAATTAAAACAAATAAGAGGAATTTGGATGATCCAGTGATTGGAGCACAGGAGAAAATATACAGTTGTACACAGAACAAATATTTTAAAATAGTTTTCAGTCTGACACATGAAAATGTACTCAGAATTATTAGTTGCTAGGAAAAAAAGTTAATACCTCAATCAGATATTATTACATACACATTAGCATGGCTAAAATTAAGACAGACTAAGACAACTATTGAGAGAATTTGGAACATGCTGAAGTTCATACCTTGCTAGTGAGAAGATAAACGGTCCAACCACTTCGGGAAAAGTTTTGGCAGTTTCTTACAAAGATAGAAATATAGGTACCTAAGGCACAGAAATTCTACTTCTCAATATTTATCCAATAGAAATGAAAACAAATGTCTGTTAAAAGAATGTCTTTTGCAGACCAATATTTATACCAACCTATTCAAAATAACCAGAAAATGGAAATAATCCCAATATACATTCACAGATGAAACCATATATAATGCATATGTATTATGTGGAATGATACTAAGCCATCAAAAGGAATAAATTACTAACATGCCAAATATGATAAATGAAATATCACAGGCTATATGCTGATGGGAAAAAAAAGCTGCATGTAAAATATCATGTACTGTATGATTTGATTTATGTGACATTTTAGGAGAGGCAAACCTAACTATATTTCTTAAAAAGAGCATGGCTGTCCCTGGGGTTTTGGGTGGGAAGACTGATTGTAAATGACATGAGAGGACTTTCGGGAGTGATAGAAATATTCTGTATCTTGATGGATGTGGGTTAAAGAAGTGTACCCATTTGTCAAAATTATACTGTCAAGATTTGTGAATTTAAATATATGTACATTTAACTAGAAAGAAGACAACTAATAATAATGAATAATCAAGTGGGAGTTGAAGAGTGAGTGGAAGTACAGATAAAATCAAAATGACAGTATTTTGATCATTATTGAAGCTAAGAGATTGCTGCGTGGTGATTCATTTAGTCATTATGCTTTCTTTGTATAGATTTAAATTCTTCCCAAATAAAGATTCTGAAATAAGAGAAAACTTTATTCTACAAATAAAATTGGCATAGTGCTCCAAAGAAAACTGCTTTTTTTTTTGGTCAGAATTCTATTTTATCTGTTATTAACATCATGACTCATTTCTTCTTTATACCTGCATTTGCCTTTTATTTCTTTGCTAACCTTTTCATTTTAACCCTCTAAGTTTCTTTGTGTATATCTTAGATATCCCTGAGTTGGATTTAGCTTTGTTAGCCAAACTGAAAACAAAATTTTAATGTGTATAGTAAACTCACATAATCAATATGGCATAGCTTTAGTCTTAGTTCTGTAATATCGTCATGTTATTTTTTAATGTTTTCTGCATTGGTTTCTCTATGGTTATAACATTTCTTTGATATTTAGAAGGTATATATTTTTGCTCTAGTGGTTACCTTTATATTAATAATTCTATATAATACCTTTAGTTACCACTTACTGTGAAAACTTAGTGTTTACTGTGAGTAATACTGAAATTAGCCAGTGCCTGATTATTTTCTCACTTCTCTCTCCTTTCCCTTCTCATTTTCCAATTTTAATCACTGGTGTAATTTTAGTTTTAATGTTTTTACCCCTACATATATTTAATTCTACTTGATTTATTAATTTCAACTTATACTTGTATACTTCTTATTAATATTTATAAAAATATCAGGTAATTAACTCTACTTCCCATTCATTCTCTCTTTTCATATTTTACTCATTGTAAAATATCTCCTTTCTTAGAACAAATTACATTTACATGCTATTCTGTCTAGATTTAACTTCATCCCCTTGTCTCAATTCTGCTATTGAATATATTCAAGTCATGACCCCACACACCTTATGGTGAAGTATCTCCAGTCATTAAATGGTGGCAGAAACTCATTCTCCCATTGATTTCTGAGGAAACATTCATGGGAATGAGACTCCTTGATGTTTAGCTAGTTCATAAATGTATTTGACAGTCAATGGCCTTACTTTTGAAGGATATAAAAATTATCATGTCATATTTCTTTCTTTGAGTGTGACAAAAATTTCATCACTTTCCAACTCAAAAATATATTTTGCTGTTTCCTGTTATATTTTGATTGAGGTAATATTAAAATGTACCAGATTTACCCTTTTTAAAAATGTATGGCTCTAAAACTTACAAATGCATCCAGGTTGTTGTTCACGTGATTGTAAGATTGAGGTCCCCCTTTTCTTTGATGACTGTGAGCTAGGGCTTATTTTCAGGTATCCTTAGCTCATGCCCTCTTCCTCCATCTGCTGGGCCAGCAACAGTGCATTGAATCCTTCTGGAGCTTTGACTCTCCCTGACCTTCCTTTCTGCCTCATGTGCTGCATCTCTTTGCCTCTTCTGCCTTCTTTTTTTTCCCCAAGGGTTTGTATGACTAAAATCCTACCCAGATAAACTCTCTTTTTTAAAGTCAACTGATTAGTAATTTTCATCACACCTGCAAATGTTCTTCCACAACAGTACCTACATTCATGCTTGATTAGATTATCTTTATTATAGAAATGAGAAGTTTAGGGGAACATCTTTAAGATTATGCCTACCTCACATATACATTTAAAAGAGTTCATTTGATTTCATTCATAAAGGAAATATAATTAGGTATAAACTGAAACACCATTTTTCACTACCATATAGGCAAATGTCAATGAGTGTGATAGCATACTGATGAAAGACAGGGGTAATGGGAACTTAGCTATATTGCTAGTAGAAGTTTTAATTCATATGGTATCTATAGATGGTAATATGCAAAAATCTATCAAAACTACAAATATCAATACCTGTTTATCCAGAAATTCTACTTCTAGAAAAATTCCTGCAGATATCACATATGTGTGAAATTACCTATGTACAAGTTTGTTTCACATTAATTTTTGTAGCAAAATATTGAAAGTAGACTAAAAACCCAGGGGACTAGTTACTAAGTTAGTATAATTTTATATCAATAGAATGTAAAACCTACAATAGAACACATAAAAATAATGATGAACATATTCATATATTATTATGGAATGTAAGAAAGATATTATTTCAAAAAGAAGTTATAGAACAGTAGATATTGTATATAACTGGTTGTGCAGCGAGGAGAAGCAGGATTTATATGTATATGTATTAGCTTGCATTTGCATAAAATATCCCTGCATTTATATGAGGAAAAACATGGTAACAATGAGTGCCTTCAAAGAAGAGAAATTGATGATAAATGATGGGACATTTTGGATTATTTTTGAACCTTAGACCACATGAACATATAACAAATTCAAGAGCGAAAATAATAAGCTCTGTAAAGTTCTTTTTACTGACACTATCATTTAAAAATAAATATTTTTACTGGAAAGGCAGGCTTTTGAATAAGCGCTTAGGCCTTGGCCAGTGTGGCTCAGTTGGTTGGAACATTGCCCAAACAGAAAGGTTGCAGCTTCAATTCCTGGTTTGGGCACATGCCTAGGTTGTGGCTTCAGTCCCCTGTGGTGGTGCATATGAGAGACAACCAATCGATGTTTCTCTCTCACATTGATGTTTCTCTTCTTCTCTCTCTCCCTCCCTTTCCCTCTCTTTAAAATCAATAAGCATGTTTTTGGGTGAAGATAAAAAACAAAAATAATAAATAAACAAACAAGTAAATAAGCACTTAATATGTACCAAATAGCCTTTCTGGCATCATCTCTTTACATCTTTAGAATGGCCTGTATGTTTAGTACTATTCTCTTTATTTTACTGCTGAGGACACTGAGACTCAGAAAGACACATCATTGCCCAAGACTGCACAGGTACTATGATGCTGGACAGGGTTTCACCCAGGGCCATTTTATATCATAATTTTAAGCATTACATGGTAATAACACTATACAAGTAAAAAAGAAGAAGAAGAAGAAGAAGAAGAAAGAAAAAATTCTTTTAAAGAAAATATTTTTCTTTATGTAAAATCAATGCATTGCCTTCTCTTTCTTCTGTTGTATGTACTGTGGCATTTAACTCAAATTAAAGCCTGAGGAATACTGATGGACTCCTATCTGCAATGAGAGGCTGGGCTCTATTATATCAAATCTCCCACAGAGAAGCAATGTTTCTTCTTGAAAAACTTTAGTGACAGTGAATGCTTTCATAAAGTGACTTTCTCAGAAAGCAGTCCATCCTGTAGGCCAGGATAAGTTTCAGTGAAAAGCTTGTGCTATGCTGGTCTGAAACGTGCTCCCTCCCACTATCTGAGCCTGTGTCCTCAGTTTGCCCTGTGCAGCCAGCGTGAATGTTCTAACTGATCCCTATTCCTTATGAGACCTCTTCAAGCATTCAAATCATTTCCCTTTCAGTGTTAAAACATCCAAGATTCTCTGCTTCTCATACAAAAAAATTTAAGTCTCTCCTCTCCATCAACAGATGATTCTCCTCTGGGGTGTTCCAGCATGTCAATATATTTTTAAAATTTTTTAAAGATTTTATTCATTATTTTTAGATAGAAGGGTAAGGAGGGAGGAAGAAAGGGAGAGAAACATCAATGTATGATTGCCTTTCACCTGCCTCCAGCTACAGAGCTGGCTGGAGACCTGGGTTGCAACCTGGTTATGTTGCCCTGGCTGGCAATCGAAGCAGCAAACTTTTGGTTTGCAGGCAGGTGTCTATCCACTGAACCACCAGCCAGGGCTCTGTCAATATTTTTTACAGAGTATTTTATAAGGGAGGATGGACCAGCAGAAAGTAGATGGGAATTATCACCTCTAGTTGCTGAATATTATCCTGGTAACACCGACAAAAATGATTATCTCATACGAGGATCAGATTGGTAACTTGTATTGAACAGGCAGGCATATGCACTCCTTAATTATTTTTCATATTTGTAATTCATAGCATTTCCACCACTGTGAGTGTGTATGTGTATGTGTATGTGTGTGTGTGTGTGTGTGTGTGTGTGTGTAAGAGAGAGGAAGAGAGAGAGAGAGAGAGAAAGAGAGAAAGTACTTGAGAATACTTTGCCTTAAGGGCAAGACTTTAATATTATACCTATTTTATTAGTATTGATTTTCTTTTAGAGTCAGCTTCTTGAAAGAGGAAGAGGCCAAAGACAAAATTTAGAGAAATAAAATGGAGAAAGTGAAGAGAAGTTAAATGGGGAAAAAAAGAAATGTAAAAGAGTTAAAATATACACCAGTATGAATTAAGGTATTTTTTCATTGATGGTATATTTATTGAAGCTCCAGAATTTTCATGTTAAATATCGAAATACTTTATTAGCATTGAGATTTCAGATGATTAGTAATTTTACATTGATAAATTATATAAATGGTTAACATTTATAGAAGCTTATTGTACACCAGGAATTATAAGAATTTCAATGAAATACATTCTTTTATTTCACAACCACCCTATGATATAGAAACTATATTCTCTCCTTTTTTTTTATGAGGAAACTGAGGCCTGGAGGGGTTAACTAATTAGCCAAAGTCATAGAACAAATGGTCAGCAAAACTGGTATTCAAAATCTTAAAGTTCAATTTTAGAGTAAATTACATACTGATAATTACAAAATTGTTCTGTGAAACGCAAACTTGCTTTGAGTTTCTTCTTAAAATATATAAAAATTCAGGAATGTGCAGGATTGTTAAGAGCTAGGGACCAGGAAAATTTTGCTTTAGATATAGGCAGAAGTCCAATCACAGAAAGGAAGCAATAGGTGCGGTGATTGTTTGCGTATGCTTTTAAATCACACAGACTGGGTTGGGATCCAACTCTACTCCTTACCAGAGGGGTGAGGAAATAGGAAAGTGACCTGACCTGGGTGAGCTATGGTTTCCTCATCTACGAAATGAAGGCAATAATATTTCCTTCAAAGGGCTTTTACCAAGAACAAATGTGATAATATATGTAAATCACTTCACTGTGCTGGACACATAGGATCCACTTAATAAATGATGGTTATTATATTATTATTATAGTCAAGTTTGAGTCATGACACCGGAGGGAGCTTACACCTGGTAAATTCAGTTTTCTCCCTTAGTGAAGTTGCTCATGGCCCTAGCCTCTGCTAGTTCCTAATTCAGGAATGTGGGCTCAATAATTAATCGTAGATTATATTTTATTGCATTAGCTAATGTTGCTTTCTACTTTTAGCTATTTCATAACTTCAGGGGTAATTTGTCATTTTTTTCATTAACTGAAAGAAACTGTAGAATAAGAAATCTACAGAATACCTTTTTCTACCATTTCTAAATTAAAACGTACTTTTTCTTCCATGGTAGAACATTTATCTTTTATTATACGGTCTATCAAAATGTCTCTTAACAATGGCAGCTTTTGTGAATGTAGAGCAAATACAGCTTAGAAGAAAATGTTCAGCAGACTGTGTAACTAAGAGTCTAGGACAGTCATAGGACTGTTTCAATGCAGAATCATACATAAAAAAGGAAATAATTTTGTTCAAAGTGGAGTTATTTTATTATTTACTTAGATTTTAGTATTCACTTATTTTTGCACTATTTGCAACACTGTTTATTATTAACTTTTTTAGGTACAAATCTCAGGATCTTTTCAGATTTCTGAGGACTTATCTCTCCCAGAAAAAGTTTCTTGGGGCCTGAATGGCCAACAACTGTATAAATGATCAATTCACAGCCAGTTTCACTTCTCTTTGAGAAGATTGATATAATTCTATTCAAATATCTTTATGACAATCCAATTGAAGCTCAATCCCCCCAGTTATACACTGGAAAGACTCTGTTATGTTTTATTTCTAAAGCCTACTAACTGAAATTACTTTATATACATTATGAATTTGAGTGCCTTAACTACTAGAATGTAAACAAATGTGTCTCTTTTAATCATGGCTGAATCTTCAGGGTCTGGAGAAGTATCTCGTACATGACAGATCCTCAAAATATATTTCTGCAATTAATGGAGTACAAGAGGAAATCCCCCAAACAGAATTTATTTATTCAAAATTGTGTATTTATTCTTACATGCTTAAACTTTAGTCACCTTCAAAGTACCCTCCATCTGATGCAATATACCTATTGAGACTTTTTTTCCACTGCTCAAAACAGTTTTTGAACTTGTCAATTTAGATGCCGTCTAGTCCTTCTGCCATTTTTTGTTTCACTTCTTCCACATAGGCAGAACATTTCCCTTTGAGGAAATTTTTCAGCCAGGGAAGCAAATGAAGTTGCTAGGGGGTGAGAGCAGGTGAATAGCGAGGGTGGGGAATGGGGCTCATGCCATTTATAATCAAAAACTGCTGAACTCTCATCATGATGTGGACAGGAGCACTCATAAATCAGCCATCATGAAATGGGCGAAAGAACTGGAAGAGTGTTCAATAAACATTCACTGAGTCTGAACACAGCCTCTCACAACAAAGTCAGCTGGTGCACTGAAACAGATGTGTTTGTCGAACTCTCTCCTGGTAGGGGAAGCCTACAGGGGCTCATAATTCTGATTTTTGGGGGGTCCCCCTTATATGGGAGACTTAACTTGTGTTCTTTTACATGCTAAAATCAGCATAGTAGCATGGTGGCTCTGCCTAAATAGGAATTAGGCTGTGGGTGTTTTCAAACCCCAGCTCTGCCCTTCACAACTCTTTATCTTCATTTGTCACCTACCTCACAGACTCATTGAAATGAATCCCTGCAATCATGAATGTGAAGTACTTGGTACACTAAGCTTTCAATAAATGTATCTCATTATGCTTTTCTCTTGTATTCCGGAAGGCTTGTCGTTTCAAAGGTTTTATCATATACCGATTTAAAGTGTAACGGTTATAATTCTCCTGACTAAGAAGCATGTTTTTTCCTATCATCAATTCCTATTTGCTTTATTCTAGAGTAGTTGACAATCACCAGTTAGCATCCTCTTTTCCCTTTGCAGCTGTCATGTTGTAGAGGTGCTCATTTACTCTACAGATGTAACTTATTTTCTGTGCCAACAATTCTGGTTGATTCACTCATATACCAAATAAACCTATTTTTGTATAGAATACTTTTGTGTTTGGACCAGAGGCATGATCCCACGGTGTCTACAAGGGAAGGTAAATATTAAACACATTTAAAAATTATGTAAATAAAAAAGTTCTGTGAAGGAAATACAGTATTGAAGTGCAATGAGAATAAAAGAGCCAATTTAGCTTCAGAGGTGGAGAATAGCAAGTACAGGCATCCTGGAAAAAATAGTAGTATTTGAAGCTAATTTAATTTGAAATTAAAGGTCAAATACAGGTCAGCAGGGTAGAAACTGGAAGGTACAGTGTTCAACAGAAAGGAAATAAAATTGCAAAGTCCCTGAGAAGTAAAGAGATTGAAAATGTAAGGGAAAGGGAAAAACCTGGATACAGTGGAGTAATAAATGGGGAGCAGTGAGTTTGAGATCAGATTGTGAAGGAAGCAAGCCAAACAAACCCCAGGTATCTCTCAGACAGCATTGATGATTTGGGTTTTTATCATTTATGCAGTGAACATTCATGGCTATTTCATGTAATGAATATCAGGTTACATTCACTTGTTTAGAAGCTCACTTTGGCTACGTTGTTGAAGATAGATAGGAAGGAAGGAAGATCAAGTATCTCAGTCCCAGGTGAAGTAAGGAGGTGTGACTTAGAGTAGGGGTGGGGTGAGGTTGAGAGAGAAGTGAACAGATTCTTGTCATATTCAAGGCAATTTCAGTCCGGAAGCATTGAAAGTTAGTATGAAGTCTGTTGAGTTCATTTGATAACTATGATACTGAAAATTCACCCAACAAAAATGACTAAGTAATGAATAATTATAATTATTGACTCTTAGATTTGAACAATGGCAGCTGTCATTAACTGTAGTTCAGCTATAGAAGAGTAGCTGACCTCTTTCAAAAAAAAAGTAACTTAAATCTAAAGTAATATGTTTGGTACTTTTTTCCTAGATATAAAATATGATTTTGTCTGAATCCTGTCTCTTTCCTATTTATACATAAATAAATTGCCATTACTGTTACATAACTTGAATGTGTATTCTCTAACTGGAAGAAATAGGATGACAGGTCATTTCAACAAACTTATTTAAATTTGCGTCCGTGACAGCCACTGAAATATGCAATTCAAGATCAAAAGACATGTATGTCTCTACTGAAAAATGCAGCAAATATGCCTTCATCTTGGTATGTGTAATGGTTTATTATCTTAAATGGATTTTTAAGGAACAGCTAAAGCTGCTGGTAACTATTGTCAAAATGGCATTTTTATAGCAACTATACTAAAAATAAAAATCATACTTTTGAATATTCGCCAACATTGTCATGAACAAAATGAAAGATAAGTAGGTACTTAGATCAAATACTGTTAAGTTCCATGAGATTAGGTGCTGTGTCCATTTTATTCAATGTTGTATTCTCAAAAATAATTTATTGTCCAGGACATGGTAAAATCAATGAATGCCTAAATTCTGCTATGTGGGAGTAGAATATAAAACCTGTACTTCTACCCCCACATAACAGGATTTAATCATTCATTTATTGTTCCATCAATTAATTTAACAGACAGATACAACGTCCTAGACAATAAATTAATTTTGAGAATACAAACATTGAATAAAATGGATAGGTATTTTATAAGTACTAATTCATTGGGAAGAGTTATCTGTTATCTTTTTCTAAATACAATTGTCTTCATTCTTTTCAATACAAAACTCGAAAGGATTGACTAAGCTTATTGAAATGATCAACAAATCCAAAAAATGAAAAAAGCTTTTCTGAGGAAATTGTCCTGCTCATTGGCTTTGCTAAGGTCCCCTTTGTAGGAATTAACTCACTTTACGTCTGGGGAGGAATTAAGTCAGACCTAAGCCTTCATGAAACTTCTCTTCTCCTAGTCTAGCATTGATTCAATTGCAAAATTACATCTTTATATCTACTATGCATTGGATTCTCCATTTGTTGGGAAACAAATGAATAAAATAAGGCCTCCAAGCAAATGTTTTATAATTCAGTTGAGGAAAAGGAGAGGAAAACAAACCATTACAATGAGCATGCTGAGTGAGGGCTATGACAGTGAAACCTGGCTGCCACCTAACCCCTCAGAGGTATGTATCATCAACTCGAGCTGCCAAGAAAAATACCATAGACTGCATGGTTTAAATAACAGAAGTTTCTACTTTCACAGTTCTGGAGGGTGGCAGGTCCAAAATCAAGGGTCTGGCCGAGCTTTGTTTCTTGCGAGGGTTCTGTCCTAACTTGCAGGGGACTGCCTTCTCACCAACTTCACGCCCTCATCTCTCTTCCTCTTCTTATCAAGACACAGGTCCTCCCTGGCTGGTGACACAGTGTAAAGGTGCAGGCCTGCGAACCCAAAGGTCGCTGGTTCGATTCCCTGGCCAGGACACATAACCAGGTTGCAAGCCAGGTCTCCAGCCAGATCCATGGCTGGAGTCAGATGAAACACAACCATACATTGATGTCTCTCACCCTCTCTGCCTTTCTCCCTTCCCCTCTCTCTGAAAATAATAAATAAAATCTTTAAAAAAAATCCCACAGGTCCTGCCCTGTTGTTAGAGCCCCTCTCTTAGGACCTGTTTGAATTGTGTTGCCTCCCCGTCAGCCCTCTCTCTACATATGGTAACATCTGGGGTTAGGGTCTCAACAAATGAATTTTGTGGACACACATTTCAGTCCATAGCAAGGCATCTAAGGCAGATGGGTATCATGGGGAAATGGTAACCTGGGAGTAGTCCTCTCCATTAGTCAGGAAGACAGTAAGGACCTTCCAGGTAGAGGCTGCAGTTAAGCACGTATGTGAACAAGAAATTGAGTGATGGCTATGAATGGCATACAAGGCTCCTGTTGGCGCCTGCAGATCTAAATTCAGAAATTATCAGTATGTGATCACCAAGATGGTGAGTGTAGATTTAAAAACAAACAAACAAACAAACAAACAAAACGAGGGTCCAGGGTTTAAACCCTGGTTTGCGGAGAGGAAGAGAATCCAGCAGAGGAGATTGCGGAGGACACAGGGAGGTAGTGGGGAGAAAACCCACTACAGTGTGAGTCCTGTATACTGGGTGGAGCCTGTGTTTCAAGGAGGACAGAGTGATCAAGGCATTAAGTACTTCTGGCCCTGGCTGGTAGCACAGTGGATAAGGCCCCGGCCTGCGAATACAAAGGTCGCAGGTTCGATTCCCCAGCCAGGGCACATGACCAGGTTGCAAACCAGGTCTCCAGTCAGGTCTGTGGCTGGAGGCAGGTGAAAGGCAACCATACATTGATGTCTCTCTCCCTCTCTGCCTCTCTCCCTTCCCCTCTTTCTAAAAATAATGAAATAAAATCTTAAAAAAAAAAAAAAAAAAAAGTACTTCTGGTAGGACTAGGAAGACACACACTAGTACTGACATTAGAGTCACAAGGTAGAGTTTATTAGTAACCTGGACCAGACAGTGTTTCCTGCCCCTGTGAAGGCCTAGCTGAAGTGGGTTCAAGACCGGAGGTTGGAAGCAGGGAGAGGTCAGGTAGAATGAGCCTTCAGGGACTTTTGCTGTAAAGGGAAACAATGGAAGGGTGTATAATACGGGGACACCCCAGATAGAAATAAACCCTTCAAGCTCCCCCAAAGCATCTGCCTGCTCTAAAATACACACTCCGTTTTGCACATGTTAGTTTATATTTATGTCTGACACCACCTGGAATTTGTTTGACTATAATAAAAATGAGAAGGTTAACTAAAAACAACCAAACAAGCCCATATATTAAAATATGAACTATATATAGTTTACTAAACAGCCTTCTAAAGCTTGATTACATATTTAGGTGATAGAAAATTATACATTTTTTGGTTTTGATTTTGACTTGTAATTCCTCCTCTAGATAAAAATCAGCAAACTCCTTAGCCACATTAAGGAAAGCAGTTCTTTGTTTTTTCCTTTTTTATTATTTACTCTATTATAGTTCTTCCACCATTTTTCCCTATTGCCCCTGTCACCCAGCCCACCCAACTAGCCCACAGTCAATCCCCTCTCCATTGTCCATGTCTATGCGTCATTCATACATAGTCTTTGACTAGTTCCTCCCCCTTCTTTCCCCCATTGTCCCTTTCTCCTAATCCCTCTGGTCACTGTCAGTCTGGTTCTATTCTGCTCATTAGATTCCAGTTATAAGTGAGGTCATATGGTATTTATCTTTCACTAACTGGTTTATTTCACTAAGCATAATACTCTCCAGCTCCATCCATACTATCACAAAAGGTAGGAGGACTTCCTCCTTGCTCTCTGCTGTGTAGTATTCCATTGTGTCAATGTACCACAGTTTTTTAATCCACTCACATATTAATGAGCACTTGGGCTGTTTCCAGCTCTTGGCTTTTGTAAATCGTGCTGCCATGAACATATGTAGGGGTGCATAGGTTCTGAATGGGTGTTTTGGAATTCTTAGGATATAATCCCAGCAGTGGGATCACAGGATCAAAAGGCAGTTCCATTTTTAGTTTTTTTGAGGAAATTCCATACTGTTTTCCATAGTGGCTACAACAGTCTAATTTCCCACCAGGGTTCCCTTTCCTTAAGCTATGTATTATCTGGTTAGGAAGGAGAGGTCTGAACCATTTGCTCTCAAGTGTTCTTAGTTAGGGAAAATAAGGTCTGCAATTCACCAGCTGCCTGGAAGTTGCTCAAACTGTTTAGCCTTATTTAACTTTGTTGTCTCAACTTCTCCATTCTACTGGCCCAGGTTAGACTGGCAGATCTTACTCCAACGCAGCACCTCTCCCTTCCACCTTCCACTGAAGAGAGTAGGAGGGCCTTTCCCTTATCCAAACAGATCTCTCTCACACACTCTCTGCAGGGCCTCCTCCTACCACGTCTCTGTCCACAGACAGGGAAATCTGTGGTCATGCACTGTGTCAGCTTGTTTACCGCTGCCAGTGGCAGCTTCCCCATACAGCCCCTCCCTTCTCTGGAGTCTGGGCCAGGCTGCTTGGCCGGATCTATATGTATCAGTCTCTATTTCAACTATGAAAATATTTATAGTTAACATCTATACATGGATTTTTTGCCTTTTTTATTATTGTTCTTTTATAGTTGTCCCAATTTTCTTCCTTTGCTCTCCCCTGCCCCTCCATGTTCACTTCCCACAGCCCCTCCCACAGTCAGTCCCCACCCTGTTGTCAGTGTCCAAGAGTCATTTATACTAATTCCTTGACTAGACCTTTACCCTTCTTTCCCCGCCCCCACCCCTCCACCCACCAGTCTGGTCACTGTCAGTCTGTTCCTTGTTTCCATGCCCCTGATTCTATCTTGCTCATTTGTTTGTTTTGTTAATTAGGTTCCTATGTTAGGTGAGATCATATATTTGTCTTTCACAGCCTGGTTATTTCATTAAGCATAATACTCTCCAGTTGCATCCATGCTGTTGCAAAAGGTAGGAGTTCCTTCCTTCTTTCTGCTGCATAGTTTATTGCTAAGTACTTTATTTTCTTGTTGCTATAGCAAGTGAAATTTTTCCTAATTTCTGTTTCTAATGTTTCATTGTTGGTATAGAAAAATGCCTTCAAATTCTGAATATTGACTGTATCCCTATTTTTACCAGATTCACTTATTAGGTCAAATAGTTTTTGGTGGAGTCCATAAGATTTTCTATATTGCACATGCTTTTTTATTATGATTTTTTGCTTGCTTAATATCCCTAATATCATCCCTTATATTCTCTAATATATTTGTCATGACTATTTTTAATTTTGCCCATTTGTTCCAGTAGCTCTTCTTCAAAAGATATGCTAATTCTAGTTTAGATAGTATAGAAAAATGTTGTTCAGTTTTTGCCTTTCCTTTACAGAAACATCATTCCTCAAGGCTCCATTTATTTTGTCTTGTAACTTCATATATAGCATTTTTTAAATCCTTTGTTGAATAGGATTGAAGGCAGGCTCTTGTCTGTGACAATAGTAGTTAATTTGAAGAGATGAGAGAGGATGAAGCCCCATACAGAGACCTCCTGTCACCACAGGCCCACTTCTCCAGAGAAATCCTCTGGTCCCAACTTAATCTTTAAACACTTTAAGAAAAGCAGTACAGGGAGATGAAATCCCCCTAGGTTATACTCCATCATCAGCCTGGGAGATGTGGAAGGGAGGGGGTGGAGGAGGGAATGCTCAGGAATGTCATGCATTCTCAATGGTTTTTATTAGCTTCTTGCCCTAGAAAGGATTTGCATTACTTGTATACTAACCCTTGGACACCAGCAAATGGTCCATGGGGCTCTGAAGGTATAGGGTAATCAGCAGCTGTGCCAGACATCAGGATAAAGCCAACCCTCCCAGCCAAGGCTAATGTACGCCTGCAGCAACCTTTCCTCCACCCTACCTCTGCCCCTTCCCCTCTACCCTTTCCTAAAGCACCAGCTCAAACAACTTCAGTTTTGGTCATTGTAACCACCTGGACTGTCATTGTTTAATGCATTAATTCATGAGGGTGAATATTTAGCACAATTGAACATTCATATCCGCACCCAAATCTGTATGAGAACCAGAACGTTCTATAAAATGGTAACACAGCTCATTTATTGTTAGTCAAAAAAAAAAAAAAAAATGATCACATTATTTCCATATGCCAATCTCTAGGCCATGGAAATAAAAATGACTATGATTAAGTACCTGTCTTCAAAGAGATTGTCACTAATTATATACACATAATATATATATATATATATAATACATATATAATTTATAAATGATATAATATATAATATAATATATATTAATGTATATATATAATTAATAAAGTTTGAAACAATTACAATTAAATAGATTCATGAAGTTTGTACAAATTTTTAATGAAGCATAGAAAAGGGAACTCCTAACTTACCAAGGAAGAGCACAAATATTTCCCGGAGAAGTCACCTCATGATAAGGCACACTATCAAGGTCACAGAACTTTGGGCTATCAGCAAACTTCTTATTAATAAAGTTCACCTTCCACTTTTCCAAAATCTCCACCTAAGGATTCTGCCTGCCATTACAGAAAAGTAGAATTAAAATAGTCTGACCTGAGTATTACTGCCTGAGCAGTTGTTTGGTGTCTACAGCTGCTTTGGTGTCTACCACTCTGGTCTCTCAGAAGTGCTGTTTGTTCTATGCCACCACCGACCTTGTCCAGGTGTGAGCTGGCACGCATACCATGGGGTGAGTCCCTGGGATTTTGCAACCCTGACATTGGGCCATATACATATTCTAGATGAGAATTAAAAAATCGTGCAAAGTTCATCACGTTTTGTTACTATTTCACTTTCAGTGTTTCCTCTCCCTAGGACCACTGACTAAACCATGTCTGTGAGCAGAGTTAGAAGTGACAACTCCTGAACCTTCAGCATGTACCTTAATAGCAAATTTACATGAGCCCTACAATGATGTATCAAGGTATACCTCACGTATCTTATCTCTTACTTTGACTCTGTGGGATAAGGAGTTAACAAATAAAAAAGACAAATTATAATTAAAAATGTTTAGTGTTACTGTTTCCTAGGTACTGGGTTAGGTACTAGGAATATAGAAGTAACCAATACAAAGAATCCCTACTTTATGAAATGTACAATCTCGTGAGGCAGACAGACCTTGACTGAGTAATTATAAATGTGATGAATGCTATAAAAGAGAAGTGCAGCATGATGTGGAAGCATAAAAAGGGTGTTTTAAAAAGTGGCTTCCTCTGAAGAACCACTGTGGAAAATTAAGATTTCACATTAAAATCCGTAGGGCTAGAATTGTATGCTTCATTTTTTTTGAGGTTGTATTGTGAACGGCTGTGCTGCTTACACCAGAATGCTTCCAGGGGCTTTTAGAAACCGCAGGATAAACACAATGCTTATTTCTGGGGCTTGAGTTTCACTTGAAGATTTGGGAAAACAAACATATTTTATATTAAAACAAATATAGATATATTACAGAGCAGACTGCATGCATGTTAAAGATAAAAGGTGAAACTTCAAAGAAATTTCACACTTGCTGGGATTCCTTTTGAACTACAGCCCCAGACTCCTTAGGGATGTAGTATATTCATTCTCTGCTGCCTTGAGGACTACTTTATTTTTTTTTAAATAATGTTTATCAAGCAGTGGAAAAAGCATGAAGTTAAACATATTTAGATTTGGGGCCTGGCACCACTAGGAAGAACTGGGTAGCCTTCACTATGCTAGGAAATCTCTGTGACTCAGTTCCCTTGGGTATAAATAACATTGACACAATGCTGGCTGCTCAACATCATGATGAAAAGTTTTCTGAGCAGCCTTTGCTACAAAAGAGGCACTCAATAAATAGTAGTTACTCCTTTCCAATATCTGTGAAATTAATAGGTTACTAACACTCTTGTTGCTTAAACTCAGCACAGCTCGAATCACAGAAGGAACGACCAAAGAAAGCAGGTTGTAGAAAGCCCCGTGTGACGTTCCCATCTGTTTATCCATTAGCATAATAGCTACTGTAATAACAGCTAACAAATGTGAGTATGCGTGGTGAATCTGAAATGCTTGTAAACTGTAATTTAAAGAAAGCAAACAAACAAACCTACCCATTTTCCATATGTTGATATGTTTTTACTGTGTCAGTATTTTTAACGATTTCATATTAATTATGACAGAGAAAAAACAAAAAGCAAAAGCAGGACTGCATGACTTCTTTTGTTAGTGGACTGTTAGGTAAAAGCTCTTGGTAAACTCTGAATCAGTATATAATTTCAAAGTGTAATTATGATTTTGATGATAAAGGGCTCTGTGATTCATAATAGATAAGTATGCTCCCATATCAAGGAAACTAGCATATTCACTTTTACTTAAATTCAATTTTGACAAATTTTACTTTCTCCTTCAATGTCCTATGTGCCAATAACTGAAGCAAACTGAAAATTTTAAGGAAATTAGCTATGGGTAAAAGAGGAAAATGTATAATTATATCTTGCTATTTTTCAAATAAGAAAATAAATGTAAGTTTAAAAATTATTTTCTCAAATATTCTGCAGCTACAGTGAAATTGAATGTCTTAATATTGCAACAGATTAATTAGAGTGCCGACTTTTTTAACTTAAAGTAACCAAGAGAAAAGAAAACAGCAGGGCTATGTTTATTCTCAAATCTTTATGTGTTAATTAAAATGCTATGACATGAACCTGAGTTGTTCAGGAAAGGGCTGCTTATTAGGATCTGCAGTGAAGCAAATAGGAGAAGGTTCATTAGGAACATGGTGGGTCTGAGCCATGCTGCCAGTATAGAAGGTCAAGTTCAGCTCACCAGTTACTAATCACACAGAGAATATTGCCTGCATTAGACAAGGTCCAGGGAAGTGATCCCCAGTGCAGATGAACGTGAATGACTGCCAAGTCTTAAATAAAACAAAGGGAGACTTTAGTTACACACAGTCCTCATGATTGAAGTAATAGAATTATGGTCTTTCCAGTGTGAAAAGAATTCTAGCTGCCTTAAGGCAAGCCAATAAATAATTGTCTTTGAACTGTTATAAATGGGTGGGTGTTTCATGTTTCTTTAAGGTCCCTGATAGTGGATACTCCACATTACATGCAGGCGTGAATTGCTCTGATGGCTAGGCATGGGGCAGAAATCACCGTGTGCTTTCCACATGGTCAATCATACCAAATACATTAACTTCTGACCCTGAATTAGCCAATGTAAACGGAAGTTACTGCCAGTATTTCTTTCCCTCATTATAGTGGCATACGGCCAGCTCTCCCTGATGACGTTTTCCTTCTGTCTGGGTCTCTTGGAAGGTGATATCTTACCACATGGCCCCAAAGCTTTTGCATTTGTAGTGGATCAAATACAGCAGAGAGATCTGTCTCCTTCCTCTGCCAGAAAGCTTCCCACTGAGGCCTCAGGGTCATAGAGAAAGACAGAGCTTTGTACATTGAAAGTGTGAAGTAAGAAATGCATGGAAGCATGGTGCAGACTGACAGAGGCCACAGGAGAAGCGGGAGGGTAATAATGGTGGAAAGAAAGTGAGAGGCTTAGTCAAAGAACATGCATGAGTGACTGTGGTGTGGGATTGACTGTGGGAGTGGGGGTTGGGTGGAGGGAGGCAAAGAGGGGATTGAGACAACTGCAATAGAATAACAATAAAAAAAGAAGAAGAAAGAAAGAAAGAAAGAAAGAAAGAAAGAAAGAAAGAAAGAAAGAAAGAAAGAAAGAAAGAAAGAGAAAGAAAAAGAAGGAAAGGAATGTTACTCCTCAAGCTTTCATGGATATTTTCTCTATCAATTATTTTTATGAACATGTAAAGAGCCAGCGTTTTACAGGATATTTGGGGCTTGTAGATGTTCTTGAATTCATTTGACAACTTAAGGCATTTAAAATGAAGACTACAAATTACTAAAGATACTTACCTTTAGTAATGGTAACATCCTTGGTTAATGTATTTTTCTTTTCTGAATAAAAACACTTAAGAGAACTTTACATTATTCTGTATTTTTGTGTATTGCTTAAAGTAAAATTGGTCTTCATGGCCAAAATGAGCACATTCAAATTCTGAATCCTAAATACTAAATCAACATCTTTCAGGAGGACTTTGTGTAAAAATCAGTTAGGGTTCTTTGGTTATAAACAACAGAAACTGACTCTAGGTACCTTAAGCTAAAAAGAACATCAAAGGACTATCACAGTGAAAGAGGAAACTGAAGAACAAAGCTGAGAAATAATGAGAGACAGGTTGCTTGTTGGGACAGAAGGCACTGGATATGTCATCTCACCAAGAAATTTGCCCAGTGGAAATCAGAGGGCTGTTAGAAAGTCAGGAAGCAAGAATGCATGATAGGTTAGTCATACATATTTTGTTTCCAGTTAGAGATTACAACATTGCTGATAGATTGTGTTACAAACTTATTTGTACCCTCAATGATTACACAAAATTGGTGCTGAATAAATAATTATTGCTATTAATAATGATAAAGACTTTTTAAGTATTAATCTTTACATGCAGTTTTCAGCAGAACTGGGTTCTTTGTGTCTATGTTGTGCCATAGCAACCTTTCTTTCGTGAGGTCCCTTCTTTCTTTACCAGAGTAATATTTCCAAGTAAAAATTACTGTGAAGAATCAAGAACCTTTGTTTTGTTTTGTTTTGTTTTACAACCACAGCAAAAGATCCGTTAAAGCCCAAGATTTTGACCATAAGTATTCATTAGAATATTGAATCAAATGAGAGCCTGTGTGTGATTTTAACTTGCAAACATGTGTAAATCAAAGAGCAGCAGCAGCATCCTTCCTTATCAATCCAATTCTTGTAGCAATGAATCCTTCCTTGGGTGCCTCTGATTTCCAAGCTCCAAAATTCTCCCATAGTGATTGGCACATGCCTACATTTTCAATTACACATGCTATATGTCCTAGACAGACGGAGGCTGCTTCCTTTCACTTACATTTTCCCTTCCTATGTTTTCTCATTGAGAGAGAGGCTCTGAAGAACAGCATGCCTGAAATTATCTCCAGTTCATTTATAGGTCTAGGGTGGTTCTTATTCTGTATCAACAGCAATAAAGCTTCACATTTTTGTCCTCATGTAGTTTGATCTTAAGGCATGTGGAAAATTGACTTCTTTTTACGATGGGTTGGGCTGTATCAAGTGATATAGTTTAATTTGAACATCAATCCAGCTGTTCACTCATTGTGGAGAAGCTTGAGAGGAATCATCATTGGTTGGAATGAACCTAGAAATTGTATCAAGATTCCTGCGTTTAATCAGATGTGCTTTGGTAAGGTAATTTTACAGCCTTGAAATTTCGGCAATGATGCCACTTGTCGGTCGTACAAGGTGATTGCACAAATTATCTGAAATAATCTATTTAGTCATCTATTTCTTTTTTAACATCTCTTCTATTGTTTTTCTATTTCAGTTGTCCCAATTTTTCCCTCATTGCTCTCCCCTGCCCCACCCACCCCATCCCCTCTCCCATAGTCAGTTCCCACATGTTGTCCATACCCATGGGTCGTGTACAATAGCTCCTTGACTTGATCTTTCTCCTTCTTTTGTCTTCCCCCTCCCTCTGGTTACCATCAATCTGTTCCTTATTCCCATACTTCTGGTTCTATTTGTTCATTTGTTTGTTTTGTTCATTAGTCTCCTGTATTAGGTGAGATCATATGGTGTTTTTCCTTTTACCATCTGGCTTATTTCTCTAAGCATAACACTTTCCAGTTCCATCTATGATGTTGCAAAAGGTAGGAGTTCCCTCTTTCTTTCTACTGCATATGTAATATTCCATTGTGTAAATGTACTATAGTTTTTTTATTTATTCATCCACTGATGGGCACTTAGGCTGACATCATTTTACAACTATTTGAATTCTTACAATGTAGCCATTCCATATAGGTACTGGGAACCCAGAAATGAATAAAAAGGCACTTTGACTCATGAAGCTTACATTTTATTGTGAAAAAAAGCTATTCAACATATAAACACACACATATGTAAGATAATTTCAGATAATGATGATTCAAAAGAAATAAAATAGTGGAAAGGGGATGATTTAATTAGACTTATAAAAGAAAAATCTCTGGGTAGATAACATTCAAAAAGAGACACAGATGATGAAAAATAAAGCTGGCCAAGCAAAAGGCTGGGGTAACAGCTTGCTGGGCAGAAAGAGCAGCAAGTTAAAGTTTTAGGAGAAGGAGCTTGGCATGTTGGGAGATTATCTGCCTGGAGGCCTGGAGCGGGATAGTCAGGACCTTGAGCCATAAAAGATAACCTGGGAAAGGTAAGACAGAACCACACATTAGAGGATAACAAGAAATTTGAATTTTATTTTAATTGCAATAGAAAACTATTGAAAGCTTTTCATCAGGGAAATAATAAGATTTAAATACTAAGCTATTTCTCTGCTGTTTTAGAATTGGTTGTAGTAGATAGAGAAGAGTAGAAACTGAAACAAATTAGGATGCTCTTGCCAAGGTAAAAACTAGCTAAAGATTGAGTAAACGGCATGAAAATAGTGAGAATTGGTGGAATTTGATATATATTTTGGAGATGGAGAGAACAGAATTTTTGATGTAATGAATATTGGAAAATTATGCTGAAGATAGGAATTCTGAATGAGGTATCAGTTTTTGACTGGGAAACTAATTGGATGGATAGTGATGCCAAAAACTGTTATGTAGAATCCTCGGGAACATGAAGAGGGTTGGGAAGGTGGTGAGAGTGGAGGGAAATAGAAAACTAAGTTTTAAAAAATTAAGCTTTTGGGGCATATTAAGTTTCAGAAATTTTTTAACTATCCAAGTGGAAATGCCTATATGAATTTAGAGTTCAGGGCAAAAAATGTAAGTTGGAGACATAGTAAATCATCACGGCTATATATATAAAGCAGGTGCAAATCCAGCCATCTAGGAATTCATCTGCAATATTTTCTAAGTATTTACCTGTCTGTATAATTATTTGTTATAGACATTCAGTAAATTGAGTGAAATTTGAATCACAAAATTGTATGACATACATATCCCAACATGCATTTTTTTTGTTTTTATTTTTGTTTTTGTTTTTATAATTCTTCTGTTTCATGAAATCTGGACCCAACAATGTAAGATACAATTTCATGTTCATTAATATTTAATTTGGTGAAGGACATTATTATGTATTACATAAGCTTTTTTCCCATTCAGATAACTCCTGGTAACCTTAATTTTTTCTTAATATTTCCAAAAAGTCTATATGTCAACAACTGAGAAATAGTCATAATCTAGACTTCATTTTACAATTTAATTTATCTGGAGAATGTATAGGGGTTGGTGGGTATTATGATTAGCTTAAATTTATTTATCTTTCTTTAATGTATTTTTAGAACTAACATTTTGTAAAAATGAACTTTGGAAACCTGATTAGGAAAGATGAGAGAAAAAATATTTGTAATTTACATAGGTAAAAGACTGTTTAAAAAACCTAGGAGAACAGAGATAGACTCATAAAGATCAGGATGACAGCTAAGGGGAGGGGGAAGGGAGGGAGGTTAGGGGGTGTAGGGGTTGATCAAAAAGGACTCATGAATATGGACAACAGTGTGGTCATTGCTGGGAAAGACTAAATGGCAATAGAAAAAAATACAAAAAAAATTAAAAATAAAAATATAAAAAAGAAAAACCTAAAGAAGATTTTTCCATCAGGTTCACATTATATCTGTCTGTCTATCATCATCATCTATCTATTTATCTATCTGTAGAGAGAGAATGAGAAAATTGATGGCACTATATAAAAAACGCTTCTCCATTTGGTTTGAAACACTTATTTCTGAGACAGAGAATGAGACTGGGAAAGAACAACTGTGAAATGACTGTGAAGTAACCAGAAGCTGTAACTACAAAAAGAACAAGAGGTTTCCATCCTGATAAGCTGGAAAATTTTTTGCTGAGAAAACATGTAGCAGGTGGTGAAAGTTTATTCATCTACAACATTTCAGGCTTCTTGGATTCAGAGAATATTGTCCTTGCTAGTCATCTGAACCATAAGATAGCATTTTAATGAGAATGAGATGATTTCACTGGAAGGGAAAATGTTCTAAATTTTCCCTTCAAAAGTGGTGGCTTGTATTTAAAACTGTCTGACAGTCTCAAGTCTGAATATGGACTCAACAGCAGGCAAGTGAGGCTAGGTCCTGTGTTTCAGAAATTTTGTTTTCCAATATCATAGTTTTTGATGTTAGAAGTTGAGATTTTTGGTCTAGTTTCCCTTTTCACACTAGAGCAAGGGAATCTAAATCACTGGAAGTAATGGAATCAGAAAGAATCATTCACACTTTGCTCCCCGCCTGAGGCCCATGGGCAAAGACAACTGTTTCATGTTGCTTGCACAGAGTTTCCCAGGCTGCCCATCAGACTGTGAAAAGCTTCTCCGGAGAAAAGACTATAAGTGAAGAGCATCACCTGGGAAACGTTGCCTACCATACAAGCCACATTAAGGGCAAAAATGCAGACCAAGATACATATAGCTGCAGAAATGAATGAAGAAAGCCAGAGTCCTTAGTAAGGCAGTAAATATAAAAAATACAAGAGGATTCTCAGAGGCACTAAATGGCAAAGATTAAGAGCTCAGGCTCTGGAAAAAGGCTGCCTACCCGCTAGCTCCCTTGGCTTGGCTTTGAGGTGTGGTCTTGAATAGTGGCTTAACACTTCTGTAGCACCTCCTACCTCATAAGCTACTATGCAGTTTAAATAAGTTAGTGTGTTTAATACATTTAGAATAGTACCAGGCAAGTAGTAAGACCATTGTAAGCATTTTGCTCTCATTTTCAAATCTTAGGTGAACTTAAGAATGAGATTTTAAAAATTATGAAATGAAGTTTGGAGTAATATTTGCAAGTAGTCTTTATCCTCACCCCAAGACACTCTTAACAGAAGAGTGCACACAGTCAATCCAATCATGGGGTAGGTTGAGGTAGGTGAGGAATACATGTAAGGAGCAGCCTAGTGTGTTCTTACCTAAAAATAATAACCAGAGATTAGAGAACTCTGTGATGGCTCCAGAGGAAAAAAGAAAAGGTAGAAAATTCTTCAGGGGATGTTATTGATATCTTCTGAGAGTCTGAAAGAATCTGATAAGGCAGGTCATTAGATAATGAATGCTAAATCTGTGCAGAGTAATAAAGGCTTCAAAAGGTAATAAGCATCTTGGACCCTGAACACATGAGGTGTTACTAAGCTCTAAGAGGCTTAGCAATTACCTAATGAAAGGACATTACCATTTCCGTAATGGCAATTCAAATCTAGAGGTCATTTATGGTTGGTAATGTTATTGACGCCATTCTATCTTCCGTAGTACAAGAAGCTTTCCACCTGAAACAGCTCCCAGCAGTCTCCTGTTCATTTCACCATCATCTCAATGAGGCCTTTTAGCCTTGTGTAGAAAATGTTTTAAATTCTAGAGCCTTCTCATGGAAAAGCTTTATGGTCTGAATATAACACCAAAGATACTAATGTGAGTAACAAAGAAACTCACATGAAAACAAGTTCCCAAGGGCTTGTGACAATGACTTTTTAATTTTCATATTGTTGAAGATGTTCACATGTAAAATGATGATGTCTCATCACACCCCCATGTTCTTTTGACAAATTTAAAATAAGATGATTTTTTTTTTCTTGTTCCTGGTAATGCAAACCATTTTTTTCTTTTTCTTTTTTTTTTCTTTTTTATTTTATGGAGGTGGTGTTGGTTAATAAAATTATATAGGCTTCAGGTGTATAGTTCTATAATATGTCATTTGGCTATTGTATTGGGTTCACCACCTCAAGTTAAGTCTTCTTCCATCACCATTTATCTACCTTTTACCCTCTTTTACCTCCTCATACTCCCCCTCTTTCCTTCTGGTATTCACTATGCCATTGTCTGTCTATGAGGGTTTTTTACTTTTTGTTCCTTATATATTTGAACTTGCCCTAAGTAATTTCCATCAAAATGACATGACAAGATCATTACTCTCATGAATTACTACATTGATAATCTTTGCCCAATGTTTCTTCATAGAAATAATTTAGGTAATAGTAAGAAAATATTTCCCAATAATTTACTGCACCATTGGTTCCCAAAACCACCCCAGGTTTGATGATTCTCTATAAGGACTCACAAGTCTCAGCCTACAGCCATACTCATTGACTCATGGCAAAGACATATTACAGTGAAAGCATGCAAAGCAAAATTAGCAAAGGGAAAAGGCACATGGGCTGAAATTCATAGGAAATGAGACTGAGCTACAAAAAGCTGTCTCCCAGTGGAGGCACACAGAACATGCTTAATTCATTTATCCAATGAGTTATAACAACCTGTGTGAAATGTTGTCTATCAGGAAAGCTTGTTAGATACCCAGTGCCTGAGATTTCACTGGAGGCTGGTTACACATGGGCACACTCTGTAAAATGCACCAAAATTTCAGGCTCTCAAAAGGAAAGCAGGTGTTCAACATAAACCATGTTGTTTATACAAACAGTTTAGGAGCAGTGAGCCATTTAGGGAAAGTTTTATATCAATGTAGGGCACTTTTTGCCAGTTAGGTAGACACTACCCAAGGAATAACCTTGCAAGCGGGTTTTTCTAAGGACAGCAGTCTCAGGCTCTTCCCTGCATATGTACCAAGATAGACTTTCAGACTATTGTTTAAGACTGAAAGAAGGAAGTTTAGCTTTCCTGAACTTGACTTGCCTAATGAAACTGTCAGAAAATGGTATCTCAGTTTCACAGTATAGGTCACGGCCAGCTGACAAGAATTTAAGCTGTTTTCATATACTATCACTGCCACCTAAACATTGCCTTTCCAAATGTTTTTAAATGATTTTATTATTTTTAGAGAGGAAGGCAGGGAGGAAGGAAGAAAGGGAGAGAAACATCAATGCATGGCTGCCTTTCACCTGCCTCCAGCTAAGGACCTGGCTTGTGACCTGGCTTGCAACCTAGTTATGTGCCTTGACTGGGAATCGAACCAGCAGCCTTTGAGTTCATCACCAGCTGTTCTTGCCACCTTCTTTCCTGCTTTCCTTAGTTAATTTCTATTCTTGTTCCTGGCTTTGAGTTAAAATATCATGGCCTTGTGAGATCCTTTGGAAGTGATCTCTAAACCCCTCAGAATTTCCTGAGTTAGAGGAGGTGCCTTTGTTATTCAGGATAGGCTCCTTAGACCACTTCTGATAATTTATGCTAAGGAGGTGATTTATGGTGGGGTCCCCTGGCCATGTGATATCAGCCTGACCTCTGCCGGAAGAGATGGCTAGACACTAAACCTAATTACATGGGCAATCAATCAATTATGCCTATGTAATAAAGCCCCAGTGAAAACCTGAACACCAAAGCTTGGGTGAGCTTACTGGTTTTGCAACATTCTTTGCATACTCTCACATACTAATGTTGGGAGAGTAGCATCCTATAAATAATGGAAGTTTAATGAATGTTTGGAATCCTTCTAGACTCTGCTTTATGCATATCTTTCTCTGGCCAGTTCTAATTCTTACTTTTCTCTGCAATAAACAATAATCATGAGCATAATAGCTTTCAGTGAGTTTGGTGAGTTCTAATTGAGTACCCAAATTGAGGGTAAGTTTTCTGAGTGCTGCCAAACTTGCAGTAGCTGTCAGAAGTAAGGGCAGTCTTGGGTACTGCATTAAAGGGGTCTGTTTATCTGCACCCATCAAGGCCCAATAAAACATGAACCGGAGTTTGTAGCAAGGAAAATAAAGATTTATTTTTAGTAAGTAGCCCATGGCCTGAGACCAGTTAGTTAATGCTCAAAGATCTGGTTTCTGATGGCTTCCAGGGGATGAGTCCTACACGGGGAGATCACTCATCAATGTGACTAAGGGAGTCAGAATCAGAGTTGTAGTCCCTAATAATTGGTTGGCTGTAGGGGCCAAGGTAGTTCATCAGTGAATCTGGTCCTTATGTCAGCCCTGGCCTCACTTTGTCTGATTTTGCCACTTTTCTAGGCCTGGAACAAAAACACAACTGGCACCTAAATGCCATCTTTAGTTTGAAAACTCAGCAGACCTGAGGTTTTTATCTTTTTATCTTTTGTTCCCCTAAGATTACCTGAAGCTGATCAGAACCTCATGGTCCTGAAGGTTTTATGCTTAGGGGAGTGGTTGTGAAAAGGAGAATGCAAGCGAGTCTGGGTGCTGGATAAAGCCAGTTTGAATCAGAAGGAAAGTAAGAAGTAAAGGGCATGTTAAGGAAATTACGTTGCTGCACAGTTACAACTGTGTGTTCAGAACTTACAGTTTTCCCAATGTCAGGTAATATCTAATAGCCAAACAAAATATAAATATACCAACCTACATAAACAGTGCAAATACATGAAAAATATGTATTAAGAGTCACAGCATGAAAAAAATTCCTTCATATGGCAAATTTGTAAGTATAATAGCTACATGATGTTCCACAAAAAAATTCATGCTATGCAGAATTTTCTGATGTATATATTTAAATGACCACCTATTATTTTCTCATTTTGTCTCAGTATTTCTTAAAAATAATCCATTAATATAATATTCTTACACATCATCCATTAATAGAGGCTGAAAAGCAAAAATTTCTCTTCTAAAGTCTTAAAAAATAAGCCATATCTATTAAAAGCTTTATCTCAATATTTTTGTTATATTCATTGCTATTATCTATCTCTTAATATATATATATATTTCTTCCCTATCTATATAGGGCTTTCTTATTTCAAGGCTTGACACTTTTTTCTATAATAATTAACCTATAACTATCTTATAGGTTAACAGCTACTCATCTTAAAACTGTTACATATTTAATTAATTACATATATATTTGTCACAATTTATATATTTATATTTGCATAAATATATATATATATACATATATGTATGTATATACATGTATGTTTAACACACCTGACTACTTGACTATAAACTTCATTATGTTTTATTCTCTTTTACATCATAACGTGCCTTGTATGACACATGGACTTTGAAAGATACTATTTAAAAACATAAAACAAAAATTTGCCTCCTAACTGTAATCTTTGCAGATGGCGGTAGGGTTATGAGATATTTGGCTGACAGGAGATTAGAAATAATGAATTGGGAAGCAATTGTTTATCTCCAGAGGGGAAGAGATGAGTGGAGCAAGCAGAGAATGTCCACAGAAGATGATGGAGGAAAGAACTTGGGGATCTATCCATTCCTCCATTCCTTTGTACTAAGACGGAACACCTCGCTGTAAGACAAATCTGAGACAGAGAGAGGCCTGTGAGGAGCTTCCCTGTGTCTGAAATATTTCCTCATGCTGCCTGGTTAACTCATTAATTCTGTACGCCCAATACTCACTGTGCTCCTTTAACAAGACTTTTCTACTCCACCCTATTTAAATCAGTGCACTTCTTACTTTATAATATAGAGTCCCAAATAGACATTTACATGAATCATTCTCATATAAATTTATGGCAGCCCTGGCTGGTGGCACAATGGATAAGGCACCAGCCTGAGAACCCAAAGGTTGCTGGTTTGATTCCCCAGCCAGGGCACATAATGAGGTTGCAAACCAAGTCCCCAGCCAGGTCCATAGCTGGAGACAGGTGAAAGGCAACCATACATTGATGTTTCTCTCCCTCTCTGCCTCTCTCTCTCCTCATCTCTCACTAGAAATAATGGAATCTTTAAAAAAATAAATTTTTTAAATATTTAAATAAATAAATTTATGACAACATATACATTTTTGTATTTCTATTTATTGAACAACCTAGACTATTAAGATTAGAGTTATAAGATTAGAGTTTCTATCTATTCTGTTAATAATTGACTCTAACTCTTAGTGCTTTGACCAATACAATGATAAATAAATATTGATTGAAAAAATAAATATGTGTTAAATGTATACTGGGATGACAACTGCATGTGGAAGAGAGATGGAGAATTCAGAAGCTATTAACAAGAAGTCTCAAACACATATGAAAATAGCTACTAAAATTGAAGTTATAAAATAGAGTCAAGCATGGGTACCTATCTATTTTGAGTGCCTTAGAGGGTTCAATATAATGTATCCATGCTATATTTTTTTTAAGATGTGATTATATGTGTGAGGGCTGCCAACTGTGAGTTCATGTTAGTTGGTCTGGTTGGTTGCAAATTAGTAAATGCATTATGTCATTTTTAGAGTGTAGTATCTAAAAGCAGAGATGTCAGATGGAAATAAATTTAATTAATCCCACTAAAAATCAGATAATTCAGACGAGGCCATATACTGAAAGAGGCTTGATTTATGCTGAATAAACAAATTGCCCTACAATGTTCCACTAATTTTAGAAATAGAAGAAAAATAAAACATCACATGAGTGCATATTATGTTAGATGATTTTTAATTATGTTTTTCAAAAGATATGAGCTAAAGGTGTAGAATAAAATTGACCTTCTTATTTTTTTTCTTTGAGTAACCATATAACAAATATCTGCTTTAGTTACCTATTATCATAAAACCCACATTAATTTTTACCAACATTGGTGAATAGTCAATGGTGGGTGGGCCTTATGGGGACTTACCTTGTGTAATGAGAGATGGCATATAACTTTGTTACTGCCTTAGATTAGTTCTTAACTGAAATCACTTATATATGACTGTTACTGTTAATGGGAAAGGGTATTAAATATGGATTATATCTTTCATAGTCTAGCTAGCTTGGCATCTTGGACTTAATACTTCCCATCTGTGACCCTTTACAATACATTAAGCACACCTTTTCAGCAGCAGCCCTATTACGATTAATCATGCTGAGGAAGAGATTGCACTAAACCTATTAGCAAGACACTGACATTAACCAAATGCTAGTCTGATGTGTCA
The DNA here is from genome assembly GCA_004026585.1 of Noctilio leporinus. Taxonomy (NCBI): domain Eukaryota; kingdom Metazoa; phylum Chordata; class Mammalia; order Chiroptera; family Noctilionidae; genus Noctilio; species Noctilio leporinus. Next base: position 173,007 of record PVIW01002312.1, read on the forward strand.
GGGAACAAAGAGCTAAGGCCAGGCTCTGTGTGTCAATGGACTTTGAGCTTTTAAGTCAACGGTATCTGAGTCTTTCCATCCATCAACATGGGAATAGCTGGTCTCTGAGGTTATAGTGACATGTGGCCACATAGTTTGTTAGTAAAACTATAATAGTCAACTCATCCACTTGTTTAGGAAATTTAGGTGCAAATTTATCTATTTTCTGTAATATGCATGTTCTTTTTTTTAATTTAATTTTATTGTTGTTGTATTACATCCATCACATCATACTCTTTTAATAAAAAACTAAATGTGGTAACATGGAGTTGCAGCAAATAATACAAGGTTTTTAAATGTTCATCAAAAAGTATGATTCAAACAGTAAATACATTAATAATCTTAGCAGCATGCAGAATGCACTGCAATGATATTTTTCATTTTTGGAAACTGCATTGCTGCCTGTAAAAATTAGATAGTATATTCTTATGGTATAAAAAACATAAAGACTGCCCTGGCTGGTGGCACAGTGGATAAGGCACTGGCCTGCGAACCCAAAGGTCACTGGTTTGATTCCCCAGCCAGGGCACATAACCAGGTTGTAAACCAGGTCTCCAGCCAGATCCATAGCTGGAGGCAGGCAAAAGGCAACCATACATTGATGTTTCTCTCCCTCTCTGCCTCTCTCCCTACCCCTATCTCTAAAAATAATAAATGAAACCTTAAAAAACATTTTTTAATATAAAGGTTAATGGGAGATATCAAATATCTGGGAAGAACATACTTCCAAGAACCCTGAAACCTAGAGGGGGAGAGGAGACAAAGTTACTCTACAAAAGCTAGTGAATTAGGATCTGTGTGTATCAAGGATGGTCGCTAAATTGAATTGCTTTTGCTCAGCCTTGTAGAGTAAAATGAAGTATGAAGGTGGGGCAGACGAGTGGGCCTACCTTATGTTGGGGTTTGCCTGATGTTCAGAATTAATTTCTATACCAAAGAACTAATATTCCTGTGGTTCAATGTGGGGCATAAGCCTGAGTATAAAGGGGAAGTTGGTAAAAGGAGATCAAGATTTATTGTTATTTAGGAAGAAAATATTACTGAAAAGGTGCTAATCTATCCACATGTAGCCTCAGGCTTTATTGATTCCCTACACTTTATTAGCAAACTGTGCATAATCTACTCCATAGAGTAACATTAGTTCTTCTCAGAAAATCCCTTATTATATTTTAATGTCTAAAACTTTAAAACTATATTCCAATTTTGCTTTGAGTATTTAAAGCCTTAATATTTATATAATCATTCACTGGGAAAGTTCTATTCCTAGTAATTCTTATTTTTTATTTATAAATTATTAGCTAATATACATATGGTATTGACTGTGGGTCAGTCATGGTCCACATAATTTATATACATCTAAAACCGTAATTAATGAACATAGCACCCTATGCAATAGGTACAATTATGTTTCATAGAGAAAACTAAGACACAGGATGTTCATGTAGCTAGCCTAAGATCACAGAGCTATTGGCACACAGGGCTGTGAACCCAGTGTGTATGGTTTCTGGAGACTGTGCCTTTAACCATTAGAATGAGAATACCAGCTAACTAAAATGATGAAACCATCTTTGGTGCAATAATTGGGGATTTGTTTAAAATTATGGCATATCTACATCACATATGACTTAAATATTATGTTATACTATGAAACATGACATATATTGCTGTATTAATTAACCAAAAAAGTGACTTTAGTATATAGTGCAGATCCTCTGGAGCAAAATCTACAGTTGACCAGAAGAGAACATGTAGTATGAATAAGAATTAAATCTATGTTGCTCTAAGCCATTGATGTTGCTTGTTGCTGCAACATAACATAGCTCGTCCTAACTAATAAAATTATTAATAGGTACATGTTTTAAATACAAAAATAGAATCTGAAGAAAAATCCCTAAGCATAGTGGTGGAGATAAATTCTAATCACACAAGTGAATTATACTGGAACAGAAAACAGCACAGAATGACTTTTAATCCAGTTGTTACCTCTGAAATTAGATGCATTCATTTTTAAACACTCCCTTTAAACTGTAACTGATACTTAATTTCAGTCTCCTTATCCAAAAATGTAAATAATTTGCTATTAGATTTTTAAAAAAATATTTTATTAGCTACGAGAGTTTAATAAATCATAAAATAGGGCACTTAGCACAGAACCTAGTATGCAATAACTCAAATCATAGTAGCTTTTATGATCGTGGGTATCCATTTTAACAATATGATAAAGCAACAGATTAAAGCTAGAGTTGCTCTGAGAGAGGACCCAGTTTCTATTGTAAGACAAAGTTTCACTTGTCTTTGTCTTTTAGCTACCTTTACATTATGAACAGAAGAGGTAGGAAGGGGAGGGGCTCGCTCTCTGCTCCCTACATTTATTTAAGGTAAAACTATGCTAGTTTTTATATAATATACATCTCACAAATAAAGAAACTAAAGTTTTTAGACAAAGTCAAAAGACGGTAAACCAGAATTTTCATTTTCTCTTTGTTCTACACTCACATTATAAGGCACTTTTATTTTATGCCTATTATCAGCAAATCAGAAAGCGAGTTGCAGTTACCTGCCAGGCAGGATATTGCCCTTAGGCCTTATGGAAAAAATCATGAAAAAATATTTCCATCTGGGGAGCTTCATCAGGATGGGCACAGGTGGTTTTGACCATTAGGAAAGAGCTGGTGTTTAATAATAAGCTATCTTCTTTGATTACATTCTCTTACAGTTTGTATGTAATGTGAGAAGAAATTTAGCCTGAACAATACTAAATTTTGGATTTTTATTGACTTCATTATTCCTTATAACTAAAAACAAACAGCTAAACAGAACAACCTGTGATAACAGAACCAGGAAATCTGAGGAGACATAAGTATTGTATATAACAGGAAAACAAAGCAGCAGCAAAAACATGGTAATGTATGTTAATAATAAGAAAAATGAATGCTATAATATTAGAATACACTCCTTCAATAAAAGTATCAAGTCTTAGTATGAACTCTGAACAATTTGATAAAAGATGTCTTTAAAGGGTATGTGTCCAGGAAGAAAATGCTGTTGGCAAGTTTTATGTTACCATCTTTCCTCATGAAAAATATTTTATCTTGAGTGTTCACTTCTTACTGTATATTAATGAAGTGATTATTTATATCTTATAATTTTTATATAAATTTCTCTAGAAGGATTTACATACTTCTAGATCCCATACATATTTAGAAGAAGAAATAAATGATCAATATCAATGCAGTCCTGTCTACTGAAATATATTTTCTCCTCAAGGGATCCTTCATAACTGTCCTTTTAAGTTTAGTTACTTGAATCCCTATAAAACAAAGTTAACTTTGCCTCTAGAAATTTAAAGAGATTATGCCCTTACTATGTTTATTTTTAAAGCAAAATCCAGATATTTCTATTGTTTTTTAAGTGTATATGCAAAAAAATTAGTTGGCAAAATAAATAAACTTAGCCCTGGCTGATGAGGCTCAGTTGGTAGGAGTGTCATCTCATACACTGATGGGTTGCGGTTCGATTCCCCATCAGGGCACAGCCTAAGAGAGGTTTTGATTCCTGGCAGGGGATCCAAAGAAAGGCTGCCAATCAATGTTTTTCTCTCACATTGATTTTATCTCTCTCTTCCTTCTTCCTTTCTCTCTGAAAGTAGTGGGAAAAAAATGTCCTTGGGTAAGGATAAAAAAATAATAAAATAAATAAATTTAAAACTTAGAGGCCCCGGCTGATGGCACAGTGGATAAGGCACCAGCCTGCAAACCCAAAGGTCGCTAGTTCGATTCCCAGCAAGGGCAACATAACCAGGTTGCAAACCAGGTTTCCAGCCAGCCCTGTAGCTGGAGACAGGTGAAAGGCAACCATACACTGATGTCTCTCTCCCTCTGTGCCTCTCATCCTTCCCCTCTCTCTGAAAAATAATAAATCCTTAAAAAAAAAAAAACTTAGATACTAAAATTATTGTGCAAGGTGACATAAGTTACTCATTTTAAACGTGATTCTAATATTAATATGTCTAGTTTTTATTTGTTAGAGAAAACAGACTGATCTCATGATCAGCATATTTAGATTTTTATGAGCATATTTAAAGACACAGATTCTTTTCTACTATCTAGAATTTTAGATGTTCCAATATTTTCATGTCCTGTGAATTCTAAGTTTGCTCATTGAAATCCTTGAGTTTCCAATAAATGCAAATTGCTTGAAGAAGGGATGTATTAAAATATTATGATGTGTGGCTGCCATATTGAACACTGCAGATTTAAAGAATAAAAAAGGCTAAATGTTTTTGGAATGAAAATAGTTTGTTTATTTATTTATTGATTTTAGCTCAGGAGAATCCTGCCAAGCAAGTATAGGTAGAACCTGGGATAATTATGAGATGAGGCTTTTTTCAGGGACAAGAAATAAAAGAAACTAGATCAAAATATTTCTAATAAAAATTATTTGAAGGTGATTAATTAAACAATATTATTGGACACTGCCACAGGAGTAGAAATATTTTTTCTAATGTAATATTTATAAAAATACGTATGTGTGTAAATGTATTTTTGCATGTGTTTGGTAATATTGCAATTGATATTACTTAAAAAGTAATTTTTTTAAACAAATAAATTAACATAAGCATTTTGAAGTAATAGAAAGAAAAGTTTGTATTGATATGATTTGAGAGGCTGACAGTAGAAGGCAGTAATTAAATGGTGAATTGTCTGGGTATGAAAAAAAAGAACTTATATGCATGACACATGGACATGAACTAATGAAGGCATTGCTGGAGGGAATGGGGATTGAGGGGAGCAAAAGGGGAAAACTTGGAACAACTGTAATAGCATAATCAATAAATAAAGAACTCACAAAAATATTATAATATTCCCTAATTATTATCATTTTTATTTCTTTCATTCTATAGGTCTTAGAGGTAGATTCCTTGGATGAGATTTGATTCTTAAACTGATCAGCCTAATAGATGAATGACAGGCAGATAGATGGATAGAGAAAGAGGGAGGGGGAGAGAGAGAGAGAAAGAGAGAGAGCAATCACTTGACTTTGGTTTTATATATTTCACTTTCCTCTGAATATTCTATTGATGGAGAATCAAGAAATTAGTCCCAGATATTACTTACATATTTGTCCCATTATTTCTAAATCTTTGAGAATGCCTCATGTTAAATAATCTAATTCTGTCAGGTTTATAAGATTTTGCAATATCACAAAGACTTCTCCATCTTTCTATTTAATATGTATGATATAATATACAGTGCTTTTAAAAATTTGTAATACTGGTTAAAACACCATTTAGAATAAAAAAAGAAAAGAAATATTTATTTCAGTCATATATTTACAAAAGATTAGAAATATAATTACTTAAGAGAATCTGTAAACTTTCACTTAGAATTCATGTATTGTATTATACCATTTATTTAAAAGCAAAAGTATTTATATTTTACCTAATATAGTATATTTTCTAGAATTGTGGGTACATTAATGTTGGTATGTAGCCCTAAGAGTTTATTTCAGAGGAACATGGGCACACATATACATACTACAGGCACACACAAATTTCTATAAAGTAAATATTTCCATATCAACAGTTATGCCTGGTGTTTTTTATACAGTTATATGTTTTATTGGATTAAAATGAGGAAAGTACTACAAATAACAGAGAAATAGAAATGCAGTCACACAGTTATGATACATAATTCTTTCCTCTTGGTCCCAGTATGTTGGAAAATAACAGCAAGAAGTGTAAATTATTTCCAAGATGGTCTCTGTCTGAGAAAAGACACACTCTTCCTGTATTTCTCCTTTATTCACACTAATCACACAGTCACAACACTTAGAACACCAGAGATGTGTTGCTTTTCCCCACACCAAGCACCTCGGACACCAGCAGGGCACCCTTCAATGGAACTCAATTCTCACACTCTACCTGAAGATAGCATCAGATCCCGCAGGTTAAGGACTCAGTCCGGAAGACTGCTTTGTTCTCCCCCTGCATCGCCTGACAATCACAAGTCCCAGGCTGCCCCCTGTGATTCCGACCACCCAGCTCTAAAGCAGAGTTCCCATAACCCCCTCCTTGAGTTTACTTGCTAGAACAGCTCATGGAACTCAGGGAAATACTTATGTTGATCAAGTTCTTAGGGAGTAAAGCTGTGGTCCCCAACTTTTTTGGCACTGGGGGGGCCAGTTTCATGGAAGATGGACTGGGGACAGGTGGTTTGGTGATGATTCAAGTGCTTTACATATATTGTGCACTTTGTCTGCATGCCACATATCCTACCATAACCTGACTCTGGCTGGACACAGGTACAGAGGAGAATTTAACAGAGGTCAGCCCAACCTACTCATGCCGGAAAAACTGCACAGCTAACCTACAAAACTGAAAGTCAAATAACGTTGTTTTACTCTTCTACATTTTGAAAGTAGTCTATGACTTAGTTAAAACTAACAAATACAATATTGCAGAACATTTTTAAACACCCAGACAAAACTAGTAGAGCTAGCAATCCCATGCAAAGAGGAAGTTTATTTTAAGCTTGAAAATACTGACTAACCATATAGAAACAGATTGTCCTTCTAACACCACCTCTAATTGCTATCCTTTATTACTAATAAAAAAGCAGAAACCATAACATGTTTGGCAATGTGATGAACACAATGATGGCCAAATTCTACTAGGAATCTTGGCAAATATGAAGCATGGTACATAGATATATTAGGAAACATTGACTGAATTTTAACTGCTAGCTATTGAACTAAGTACTTCCCATGTGTTGCCTCATTTACCCTTCAAATAATGCTTTATTTTTAATATCAACTTTAAAGGAAAAAAATGAAACAGAGTCTCATTACCAGTCCAAGATAACCTATATAACAAGTTGATACATTAGAATTCAAATGCATGGCTGTTTGACTCACAAAGTATTTAAATAACTCTCAACCTGCAAAACCCCTTAAAGTTTTTAGAAAGACTTAGGATGACCAGGGCTTAAAGAGATTTTTAAAATATGTGATTAACCTTTTTAAAAATGAAGAAACAATGGTCTAGAGATAATAAATTCAAGATTTCATAACTGCAAAGTAGCATAGTGAGAACTAGATGCTTTATTACAGAAAATTAGAGTCTCAACTTTAGCATGGTTAAATATGATTCTTACATTGTATGTACTTGGGTCACCAGGATGGAGGGTGATAGTGGGTGAATTGCAGGTGCAATGACAAAGATATAAGAAGTATCTCATCAAAACATTTAAGGTTGGCAACTGCCAGTCTGCCCTGCTAATATTCCAACATCAGGTAATTGTTTATTTATGGAAATCTCAAATTTCTAAATTTTCTAACTTAAGAAATTTACAGACAATTATATGAGTAGTTTTCTTGCAATACAAATTTTTTTTTATATCCTTTGGAGGGGAAGAAAACATAATTGGTATTTTGACTTGCATAATTAAAGCAAATTTAAACAAGATTCTTTTTAATTGATTCAATAAGAACTAGAGCCAGATTAAACCATTTTAAAGAAAACATTTGGAAAAACTCCTTTAGCGTTAAGGAAAATGAAATGTCAGTAAAATGATGTTTTGGCACCAGGATGTCTCTGATTAAGAAGAAAGTATAAGCTATTTCTAATCAGACTTTAAATCACCTATCCCAAATTTCTAGCATCTCTAATATGGGTCCTTAATTTTTTTTCATTGAATGGGCCCTATTTACAATATTATGTTTAATAGTAATAATTGAATTGAAGCATGGAGAAGAATGGCATGATTTAGAAATGAGAAATTTTAATATTAACAAGAAAATTTTCTTTTTGATCATATCTACAACTTAAGTTATTTTACATGCTTGTTGAATAGACCATGACTGAGGCAACATTGTACTCAAAAGGTTTTGTTGTCTCTGGAATCATAAATATGTAACAAACAAATGATGTGCTCAGGAATTGGGGGATCAAGTGTCCACCAGCCACAATTTTACAGACTTTGTTTCAATAACCTTATTAGTATTACCTTTAACAGTGGACTTCCTTAATGTAAAACAACATAATTTGTCCCACCCTGCCCATCTCCATTCTCTATTCCTCTAACTTCATTCTAGTTTTCTCTGTAGTACCAAATGTCATCATCTGATATACCACATATTTACTTGTTTATTTGTTCATTGCTATTTCACATACGTTTCTTGAGGTCAGCAACATTATCTGTCACTATTGTATCCTCAATGTCTAAAATGGCTCCTAACACATACTAAGTGCTCAATAAATAATTTTGCATGGATAAATTAATAGCTTTTCTACTTTTTCTAATTATATTAAATCTTGTAGAGTTACTTAGCCTTTTAAAACTTCACTTTCTGAAAAAAAAGACAGTTTGAAAGTATAAATTGTGTTCTCCAGCTACTGTCGTATGATATTTAGTCATATTACCATCTTCATACACCCTGGCCCTTCACAGTTATTTATGGGGCTTCTTATGATATATCCTATGTATAATATAAATAACTCTACTATGTGTATTTTCTATTTCTTTTCCTTTCATGTCCTCTGCTCTCTTCCCTTCCCTTCTTTTCTTTTCTCTATCCATCTAATCCAGCCATTGCCTTAAGTACACTGATGAACTACTGTCACCAGGCATTTTTGTCTCCCACCATGTGGGTCCCAGTTATTCTCGGAACACTCTTCAGTTCCCAACACAGATAACTAAGGTTTTGTGCCCAGGTTTTTGGAATAATTTCTCTTTTAGAAGATATGTAATGTACCAACTCAAATACAATCTTAGCAGCCTTAATCAATCTCCTTGTTAAATATTCTTGAATCTAAGTGAGAGACACAATACAGACTGACTCACCCCCGCTCCATTTTCCCATTTCTGTCCAGGATCAATAATGGAATCATAGTTATTTTGGTTATAAAAGGGATTTTATATTTATTCATTCTAATTTAATGTGTAAGGAAAGTAAATCAAGAGGACAATGCTTAAGCTTCAAGTAAGTGAGTAGTAAGAATAAGTAACTTGAGAATAAGCAAAGTGTGGTGAGATAGTAATTTTGAACTATCAATTGGGGTGTTGTGTGTGTACTTCTTGGAATTTTCTTTTACCCACCAATTTTTCCTTCTATTTAGTCAACAACACACTCAACAAAGGAAGAAACACATTCAACACATTTAAAAAAGGAATAAGTTTATAGCTTTTGTATTTTAGAAGCCTGAATTCTTTGCCTAGGAAGTAGGAGACTTGGTTGCTAAGACAAGATATTTGGAAGAATGTGTGATGAGTAACAGGTCATCTTTTATTAAAAAGATTTTATTTATTACTTTTAGAGAAAAGGAAAGGGAAAGAGGCAGTGAGGGAGAGAGACATCAGTGTATAGTTGCCTTTCACCTGACTCCAGCTATGGACCTGGCTGGAGACCTGGCTTGCAACCTGGTTATGTGTCCTGGCTGGGAATGGAACCAGTGACCTTTGGGTTCGCAGGCCAGTGCCTTATCTATTGTGCCACCAGCACAATATGACTGGCAAGATATCTTTGGTTGCACAAGAGAATTGACATACAGAAGATAATTGGCCTAAAAATAGAGAGGTCAGTGGGTCTAAGGATGAGAAAACAGGAGCTAATGGGACCACATGAATAGCAGTGAAATCAGCCTCCAGAATTAGTGAGAACCATCTGTCCCACAAGCCCCAGCAGCCCCATGGAGGGAATGTCACCAAACTCCCAATGCACACCAAAAGTGCTTGAGCTCAGGGCCCACCTTGGCTGCCCTACCCATTGGCAGCTAGGTTCAACTTTAGACTTGGATCATTGACTATTAGGAGTTATGGCCACCACTGATTCTGTTTTTTTTGTTTTTGTTTTCGCTTTTGTTTTTTTCTGAACATGTGTATGTAACCCTTCAGGGAATATGTTAACTCTTCTTCCCAACTTCATTACCACTTATGTTCACTTACTTACACCTTACAGTGTAGTGATTTATATACTTGATTTGGGAATATCACCAGCCTGTGTCTAATTAAAAAAGAAAAACATATTGGAGCAGTACTTTGGTCCAATCTACACTCATATCTCACCTGGAATCCTTTAATACTTTGCTAACTAATTTCACAAGAGTGTATTTTCCCTCTTTTCCTGCTAGAATTTATGTTTTACATAGCAGCCAATATGATTAAAAAAGGTCAAGAAGTAGATATCACTTCACTCTCTCCAGTGACTTCTCATATCACTCATAATAATATCCATCCTACCCTGGCTTATCAAGTTCTCTTTAACCTGGACCCCACCTACTTCTCTGAACTTATTTCCTGCCTCTGTCCTCTTGGTCTACTACCCCCCTGACATACTAAACATTTTTGGCTCCTTGAAAATGCAAGTTCTTTCCACGTTAGGTCAATTTTCTCTAATTCTTCTCCCTTCCCACAATACATTTCTCTTTCATTTTTTTTTCCACAGCTACCTTTTTTCTTTCTTTCTTTCTTTTTTTTTGCCATTCAGATTTCAAATGTCCACAGGGGCCTTTCCCGAGCACTAAATTTAAAGTAGCTACCCAGTTATTCTCCATCTCACAAAGTCCAACTCTTCACACTAATATAATATGTATGGTTTATTTGTTTGCTTGATTATTGTCTGTCTTTTCCTTTCAGTTGCAAGGTCCATGAGATTAGGTAAACATTTTTTTTTCAGTACTGCCCTTGTTGTCTGGAATGATGTTTGGCATGCAGTAAACACTCAATTTGATACCAATTAAATGAATGGATGAACAAAGGATTGAATGAATGACCCTTTGTTTTGGGTGTTGTTTGATCCTACCAGGCTTACCAATTTCAGTGTCCTGAGATGCTCATAAATACTTGCAAAGAATGCTGCTGGAGGGGTGATCAGGGTTTGGAAGGAACTGTTCCTCTCTACCCACTACACATGGATAAGTGATACTGAGAGAACCAGCTAGAGATTTGCTCAGTGGGAAAAAGTATCCAAATTCAGAGACTCCTTTAGTGCATAGAAGGTGTGCAGTAAATGCTAATTGCTTTAAAATTTTATTTTTTGTATTATTTGATTACAATCAGAGGCAGAAGGGTTTTGAAGTTGAACAAATGACTTCTACCTAGTGCTACCAATTACTTGTCATATAATCTTGGGCAGTTTATTTTATTTTTGGGCTTTGTATGACCAAGAATCTGTGTAAGTGGGAAACTAGAATCAGAGTTCAGAAGACTTTCATGAAATTAGAAGAGACAATGTTCTAAAAGTAAAGAAAATGATTAATTAAACTAGTTATCATAGATAAAATTATGTTATCACTAATGGTAAAAGTTATTACTAATAATAGTTTAAAACATATTAATGTTGAGGCTCTGGCTGGTGGCACAATGAATAAGGCGCTGGCCTGGGAACCCAGAGATTGCTGGTTCAATTCCCCAGCCAGGGCACATAACCAGATTGCAAGCCAGGTCTCCAGCCAGGTCCTTAGCTGGAGGCAGATGAAAGGCAACCATAAATTGAGGTTTCTCTCCCTCTCTGCCCCTCTCCCCTCACCTCTCTATGAAAAATAATAAAATATTTTTTAAACATATTAATGTTGAGTTATTAATGATACGTTATTACTAACAATAACAGACATTAATAGTTATCATGGAAAATATTCTAAGCACTATATGTATATTAACTCTTCACAACAATTCTAAACAGTTAGTTTTATACAAATTAGGTATGTGAGGAAACTGAGGCCCAGACTTTAAGTAACTTCTGTAAGTTCCCTAATTAGAAACTTGTCAGAGATGAAATTTGAACCCAGCACTTCTGTCCCCAAAGCCTGTGTTCCTAGTAGACAGCCTGGCATATAATAAGCATTAAATTGGTTTCGCATACTTTATATCTTTTATTCATTAACTTGAATAGTTTTATTATCTATATGGACTCTTTACATAGTTTTTGTCATGTTTGAAATCTTTTAATATCATAACACAGTATTAAGTATAAAATCATAGCATGTAAGAAACATTTGAAGTTCTTTAGTTGTTTAAAACTAAAAAGAGACTGGTTGGTGGCACAGCAGGTAAGGCACCCACCTGCGAACCCAAAGGTCGCTGGTTCTATTCCCAGCCAGAGCACATAACCAGGTTGCAAGCCAGGTCTCCAGCCAGGTCTGTAGCTGGAGGCAGGTGAAAGGCAACCATACATTGATGTCTCTCTCCCTCTCTTCCTCTTTCCCTTCCCTTCTTTCTGAAAAATAATTTAAAAAAAAAATCTTTTTTAAAATAATAAAACTAAAAAGAAGTGATACTTTTGGAGATGCAATGAAGGGGGAATTTAAATCCAAACATCCTCATTACTTATGTGAAAAATTTAACCTACAGAAGCTGCTATAGCCTCCCTCAGTTCTGCCATCCACATGCCACTAGAACTTCTAAAACTGCTGTTTTTGTTGAAGTATAGTTTTTGATCTGTGCATTGGCACCTCCTAAATCTGAAAGGCCTAGGTTGCAGAAATGAAGGGCTAAACCACAGTTGTAGCCTCTGGCCAAATGAATTGTCTTCCACAAGCTTAGACACACAGCCTCTGTCAGCAGCATGTTATATCCACTATTTGTCTCATTATCCTCCAATTGTGCTTTAGAAACACACCTGGGGGTGATACGGCTCCTTATGAAGGGAAAAGATATAATTTGCTGGGCCGATGTGACACAGTGGGAAGATGGGCCACATTTTGTACCAATTTCACAGGACGTGGCAATATGCTTCAGGTCTGCTGCTCTGCGATGATCTGCTTCCATCCCAGTAAAGACCACCTCTGCATATGGTTCTGATCAGAATGAGAGCTACAGATAGTTCAAGGTTGGCGCGGGGGTGGTGTTCACAGAGGAGAAGAGAGACAGTTTTCTGAATTTTACTGGTAATTGCTGAAATGTGAAACCCTAAAAGAGATAAACCTAAGGACATTATTCTTTATCCAGGAGTGTAATTAGGTATATGGATACTTAGTGAACTTGAAGACTGTGGCTGGGCTGGTTTTTCAAAATACATGGGTTTCAAATAGTCAAATATTCTCTCCAATTGTCTCTATCTATTTTAACCACATCTTGATTTTATTGTTAATTCCAAAACTATAGTCACATAACAAATACGCACATTTTTATACTTGGTTTGGGAAAATCACTGGTCTGTGTCTAATTGAAAATCCAAACATAAACATATAGAAACGACCCTTTGTTTATAATGTAAAATGAAGAACCAGCATGTGAATATTATTTGCTGTCTTGAATATTGTCCTTTGAAAACAGAAATAAGGCTCAGATTTTGAAGGGTGGGAGGAATTAAGTAATATTAGTTTGTAACATTAGGAGGAAAAGCAAAATATATGATTCTTAAATTATTCAATACTCTTTTTAATACAATGAGAGCTAACACATATAGTACATAGAATCTAACAAAGCAGGAAATAAGCTTGAAATTTTACATAATGATTATATCTTTAAAGATAAAATATTTTCAATATTTCAATTTGAATACATTAAAATGTACTTTATTTACCTCTATGAAGTTTTTGTGTAATTGTTTGTTTTTGGTTTTCAGACATTAGTGTGCTGAAAACTTGAGGTATTTATTTGAATTGCAGATTGCTGGGTCCCTATTCTAGAGTATCTGACTTGTAGGTCTAAGAAAAATGCAGGAATCCGTTTTTTTAACAAGTATTTAGGGAACCGCTCATTATTTGTTCCACCTGAAGGAAATTTCACTTTCAGGAAATGCCTACTGTGTGCCCCTTTTACTAATGATCTATTTCTTTACTCTTTACATCAGTCTTTTGAGTTAAATATCATTATTCACATTTCATTGACAGGCTAACAGAGGTGGAAAGAGGATATGTTCCACAAGATGATACCACATATAAAGAATGCAGTCAAAATTTTCTATTTATGAACTATCACGTTAAAGACACATTCATAATCAATACTAAGAACAAACAGAATGACAATCCTTTTAGTGATGTCTTCTAATTTCTCATCAGAAAATCATTAACCATTGGAAGAAAAAAACAAAATAAACATTGGATTAAGAAAGTAGTTTAAAGGGAGGAACAAATTACTTTTTCTTTTTATCAGTGCATAATATATAAAGGTTTATTTGTGTTCTTACAGTTCCATTGAGTGTTGGCAGATGGTCCTACCCATAATTCAGGAGTCATGTTTTTTGTATCTTGTTTTGCTACAATCCTTTATAGCTTCCTCAGAGGCCTCTGCTGGGCTTTCTCTCTTCATTCAGCCAGTTAGAAGAGCACTAAGTAAAGAGAGTCTGAGTGTCATTTTGTGACATTCTTGATTTTTTCCAGAAGCAACCATTTGACCCCAACCAAAGTAAAATAGAAACTGAGGAATGCAGTCATTTTGTGCGCCCCCCAAAAAAACTCAAATTACATTTCTTAATTGAAGATCAGTCAAGTATGACCAAGCATGCCCATAAATTAATGACTAAATTTTAGTTAATCACATTTGTGAGAATAACAATGTCAGCCACTCAAAACTTAGTTATAAAAAAGGTATATCCAGTATTAGATTGAAATAAACGAGGGAACAATAAAAATATGCTTTGTAGTGTTGAACAAACACATACTATTTTATCTTATTTTTGCAATTTTAGAAATTTGTTGCAGAAGTATAGTGGTGCCACTTTATAAACTTAGAATTTATTGAGATATTGTTCCATAATTCTAAGTGGCATCCAAGATACACACCCTTTGGGGTATATGCTTCTTGAGTATGGGTGAGACTAAGGTGACCAGAAACAGAAGACATCGGAGAGGTTCAATACGTAAGAGTATCTATGGAGCAGGCTATGTGGCAAGGAACTACTGGAGGCCTTTGGGAGCCCCTGCTCTATAACAAGCAGCAGAACAGGGCCTCAGTGTTACAACTATTTACAACAGAATTCTGCCAGCAACTGTGTGAACTTGACAAAAGGACTCCAAGCTCTAGATAATAAAGTAACCCATCTGATAATCTGATTTCAGCATAGGAGTACAACAATGAACATGACAGACAAAAATCTCTACCCTAATGGACCAACTATTAAGACTACACATGGAAAACTACATGAGTGTGTGTGTGTGTGTGTGTGTGTGTGTAAAAATAAGCTTGCACTCACAACTGTAAACCTCTTTTTGCCTATGCCATATGTGTGTGTGTTTATTCATTTATTTATTCAAGAGTGGCAAGTTCTACAAAGAAAGTAAAACTGGGCAGGAGCTAGAGATTGGCTAGTTGAGAATTAGGATGATACTTCAGCCAGAGCAATCAGGGAGCGACTATCAGAAGAGCTGAGAATTGTGTTAAGGCTAAAATTATTAAAGAAAGTCCTCACATAAAACTGGGTTCTGGATTTCTAAATCCTTTGAAGAATGGCAAGCATGGGTAGGTGCAATGTTTGTCTCAATTACTCTTATGAGAGATGTCTCATTGGAAAGTGAACTGAAATGAGTGGAGTTGAGGGTGCAGTTGGGGAGTGGGGAGGCAATAGTGGAATCACTGCCCAAGAGGGACCTTGCCCATTACAAAGATTTTGTCATCACCCAGGAAAGGTCATGAAGAATTAGGATGGAGAAATAACCCACAGGCTTGAAAGGAGGATTTCACATAATGTTGTCATGAATAATACATTACAGACATTTTCTTTCATAATTTATAGTAAAGAAAATTTTCTCTAGGGTATTTTCAAATGCAGATTACAAAGACCTTTAACCCAATATGAGTAGGAAGAAGACCATAGGGAGGAAGAAACTCAGGGGTAGAAATTTTGGTAACCTATCCAGAAAACTGAATAATAAACTTTAACATAAAATATTTTTTCAGATTACCCCAAGTCACATTCAGAGTCTGACAGTCATTTTTTATAGTAAAAGATTATTAATTCAGTTCATACTTTTGTTAGCAAAGGACATAAATGTCAATACTATGTAGTGAATGTTGCTTTGTTCAAAATTAAATGATTAAGATCTCATAAGTGTTAGAATTTTAAACCATTGAAAACATCTTTAAACACATTCTTCTTAATAACATGGGCACTGTTCTACAATAAAAAGTACAGATATGGCATATATTTGTGATTATTTTTAATTTTTTAATTTTTTATTATTTTTAGAAAGAGAGGAAGGGAGAGAGGCAGAGAGGAAGAGAAACGTCAATGTATGGTTGCCTTTCACCAGCCTCCAGTCACAGAACTGGCTGGAGACCTGGCTTGCAACCTGGTTATGTGCCCTGGCTGGTAATGGAAGCAGCAACTTTTGGGTTCACAGGCCAGTGCATTATCTAACTATGCCACCAGCCAGGGCTTATTTGTGAATATTTTAAAATGTGAGCAATTTCTCTATGGCTGGATAGCTCAGCTGGTTGGAGCATCATCTTGTACAGCCAAAGGCTATGAGTTCAATCCCAATCAGGGCAAATACCTGGCTTGCAAGTAGAAACACCTCTCACATTGATGTTTCTCTTTCTCTCTCTCATTCTCTTCCTTCCCCTCTCCCTAAAATCATGAACATATCTTTGGGTAGGAATTTAAAAAAATAAATCAATGTGAGCAGTTTCCTCTGCATATCTAACTCTCAGACAGATAGGAAAGAATAACACAAGAACCGAAAGGTAAATCTAAGGAATTTTCTTCAGAATTAATTAACACAATATACAAAATTTAAAAGATTATTTCAATAAAATTCCCAGATCTAATTAGCAACAGAGAGAGGGAGAGACAGAGACAGAGAGACAGAGAGAGACAGAGACAGAGACAGAGACAGAGACAGAGAGAGAGAGAGAGAGATTGGAATGGAATAGAATAAAATTTTCTTCTCTTGCTCCCTGCTTTCATCCATCTATTTTCATCCCCTAAGCGAGCTATTATAGATAAACATGTCTCCCCAGCCAAAAAATAATAATAAAATTCATCTGGAAGCTCTAACCCTCAATGTGAATATACTTGGAGAGAGAGCCTCTGAGGAGGTAATTAAGGTTAAATGAGGTGATAAGGGTGGGGCCCTGGTCTAATAAAATTTGTGTCATTATAGGAAGAGAGATTAGATACCTCTTCTTCAGAAGAAAGGCTATATGAGGACATATGAGAAGCCAGGAAGAGTGTTCTCATCAGAAACCAAACCTGATGACACTCCGGTCTTGGACTTTTGGCCTCCAGAACCATGACAAATCAATTTCTTATTATTTAAGCCACAAACTCTGTGGAATTTTGTTATGGCACCTAAAGTAAACAGATATGTAAACTAAATTCAAACATTTTATATATATATATATATATATATATATATAATCAGCCCTGGCTGGTGTGGCTCAATGTATTGGTTGCTGGCCTGTGAACCCAAGGGTCACTGGTTCGATTTCCAGTCAGGGCACATAACCAGATTGCAAGCCATATCCTCAGCTGGAGGCAGGTGAAAGGCACCCATACATTGATGTTTCTCTCCCTTTCTTCCTCCCTTCCTGCCCTCCTCTCTAAAAATAATGAATTATATATATTTATATATATATATATATATATATATATATATGTCACAAAATTTGAACATTGGGGATATCAATAACTTTAAAGAAGTTAAGTTTTACACACACAAATTAATATCCTTTATCTACCAGCTAGTAAACATGTTTGCTTTTTCCCAGAGCCACAAAAATGGGATCCTGACCCTTGGGAATGTTCATGTTAAGTTGGTCATTGAATATTACTTGTGTCTTAATGTAATGGGGGACACTCACTTTTGTTACCCAGATATTTTAGACAGAAACTTTCCATTAAATAAAAGATTCCTTTCTTTTACACCAACCTTGTTCTTTGGAAGATTTGTCTGGTGGGCTGTGAGTGGAAGGACCCCGAGCCACTGGTTGGGTTCAGTAACATTAATACGAGGTCTGTCCCGAAAGTATCGGCTATACAAACTGTTTTAATCATATTGACATTGGCTTGATATTTTTGGGATAGACCTCATACATAAGCTTCTCACCACTTTTCATCATACTCTTCACAAAGTTAATTTTTCCCTTTTCTGAACTGAAATTGGCCCCTTCTTTCTCTGGAAAGAGTACTGATTGTGGAGAAAGCTCAAAGTGGTTTCAGCTTATACATACATTACAATTTACTATGTGGAAAATAATTAACTTCCCAGAGACTTAGATTCCTTATCTTTGAAATGGGGAAAATAATACTGGCCTCATGAGATTTGTAATATAAGCTCTCAAAAAAGATAGATTCCTCTGTAATGAAGTATTATTTTCCTAACATTCTCAAAAGGCAAAAATCTCCCCTTTTCCCTGATTATTTTGCCACTTAAAGAGATGTTTAAAGCCTTTGGGATTGGGGATGGAGGAAAACCATTCTATCTCTCATTGTGTTGAGTAAATCTTTTCCCAAATACTGTTTTATTTATTCTACACTATTTTTTTTTCAGTTGCTTTGAGCAAGGTTGTTTATTATTCCATTATAAGTGATCTTTGAGCACTTTCACAATGAATGAATTGCAGTGGGATTCATTAGGATTTTTCAAGTTTGCCACTTTTCTCTGCATTCTCTTTTTCTGCCCTCTGTGAAGAAGCAAAATACTTATGTTGCAAAACCAAGATGGCTCTGATTTTTTTAAACCCAATACTATTCAGAACATATGAAAAACCAACAATAAATAGCTTTTTTAATGCAGCTTTTTGAGATAATGCTGTTTCTTGTTTTAACAAACACAAGCTGAAGTAATAAAGGCTTATTCTGACATCCAAGGCCAGTAGTAACTTGATTCTGTGAGGTCGGGCTCTGAGCTTTAAGACAGGAAAGACACCATTCATAACAGTATTTTTGGAAACATGTTTTTGAACTTCCAAACCCTTTTAGGCACATTTGCTTCATCCCCCACTTGCTTGGTGTGGAAAGGCAATTACTCTGTGGTGATAGTATAGTCAGATCTGTAAACAGTTATTACATTTCAATTAGAATTGCAGGAAACTCTATATGTTTGGTTTACAGGGAATTAATGCAAATCTTTTTTGAAGTTTCAATTCACAAGGGGTCCTACCCCACACATTTGGCTCCCAGCAACACTCAGACCCATTCCAACATCAAAGTATCTTCCAGTGTCAAGTATTCGGCCCTGGGTTAAATTCTCCTCAAGTATTGGCCTGTATTCTAACTCCCAAGTCTTCTAGTTACATCAGAACCTTATCAAGGGAAGTCAACTTAAACTGTTTTTCTGGTATGGAAGAAAGATTCTGGTTAATCTTTTTGTTCAGAAAGCATGTCCTTGATCACACTCATAATCTTGGTTAAATTCTCATAAATCATTAAAAACACGATAAAAGTGTTTTACATAATTAATTACGGGAATGGCAGTGAGATGGAGAAAAGGTAGCAAATAAACTAATTATCTATTAAATACTGACAGTGTTCCAGTCACTCTTCTCAGGTTATCCCTTTAAAGTCTTGCAGTAACATCAGGAGGTAGGTATTAGATACAACCGTTCTCCAGATGTGAAAATTAGGACTATGAAAGATGTCCAGATCTACTAGGGAGATGGTGTTCTGGGAATAAACCCAGTCCTTTGTGTTTCCCAAATTTATGATAATTCTTCTTTCTCCTACTACACAGAGATTTGAAGAGAGTACTTAATGTTCATCTGTCTTTTTCCTCTTTCTTTCCATTGCTCATCACTCTTTGTACTATTAATAGTATCCCTGATTCTCTTAAAAAATTCTATGTTGCTCAGGGGAAATTGCAAGCAACAAAGTCAAACAATGAAGAAACCATTCTCCCACTCCCAAAATGTGTTACATATGGTGGTGGGGGAAGGGAGAGCAAGGGAGAACAAGACAGACTGCAGGCAGAATTTACTAAGGGGGATTTCACACTTCCATCAGTTACCATGAAAGATAACATATGGGCTGAACATTTATTCGATGTAACAGATTTATTTCTAGTTACTCTCCAGCAGTTGAATGAAAAAGAAAGGAAAAAAGACCCTTTGACAGTTGTCTGAAAATACTTCCCAAATAAGAGAAATAAATTTGATCTTTTTCCTGGCTGCAGAATTAGCATTCTTTAAACATGTGAGTCATAATGAGTCAATTTAAATGTATTTATTGGGCTACTATAATGATGAATCTACCTTTCCATTGGTGACATGCTGACTGTCCTCAAAACTTTAAGTTGTTTTTTTTCTTTTTGTTTGTTTATTTTTTTTGAAAGAAAGACATCTTTACTATAATCAATATATTACACTTTTATTTTCTACTATTTTCAAGTTATCTCAATCATCTTATATGTAATCAACCTTTCAATATCACAACAAAGATGAAAATTTGTATCAGTAAATGGAACTACCTTTCTGTTTCCATCATTCTTTTTATAACCAATCATTTGCTCTATGTTACCAAGTCATTGGTTTAAATCTGGAAAGATTCATAACTGTTGGCATTGCAAAATTCTTCAGGCCGAGAAAAGAAGCATTGTTAGGAAACCAAAATTAAAAGTTATGTTTAAAATTGTGGCCCTGGCTGGTGGCACAGTGGATAGGTGCCAGCCTGTGAACCCAAAGGTCACTGGTTTGATACTCCAACCAGGGCACACTACCAAGTTGCAAGCCAGGTCTCCAGCCAGGTCTGTAGCTGGAGGCAGGTGAAGGGCAGCCATATGTTGATATTTCTCTCCCTCTCTGCCTCTCACCCTTCCTCTCTCTCTAAAAGTAATAAATAAAATCTTTAAATAAATAAATTAAATTAAATCAAATAGTTCCTATCATCTAGGCTCCTAGCATACAAAAACGTTAACATATATCTAGGTTAGATTTTTAATCCACATGAAAGTTACATACAATGAATCTCTTCAAAATACTGTGCTTTTTGAAAATAGAAAGCAAAAGAAAATGAAAGAGAAAGTCTATAATTGCCTCCAAAAAATACGTATATGAACTTTTCTCACCTACTCAGGCAAATCAATCTTATAAATGTGTCTTATTCTGTTCCTGAACCTTTCATTATGAGGTAAAAAGCAATTTCTGACAAACTCATTTCTTCTCACTGTTAGAACTTTCTCCTTTTCCCAATCATTGTCAGTGTGTGTACACGAGATTCTACAGTGCTTCATAATTGCTCCTTTAAATAGCTACTTATCTGACCTTCTGAAAAAAAAGAAATTTCTTTCAGAAATTTTTTTTTACTGAAGGCTGATCATAGGGGGGAAAAGACTATAGAAGTTAGAACTTCATAGTCTGAAAATTGCAATAATGGGGAAGATAAAAATCACATGTTTAAACTTAAGAGTCGAAGGATCAGGCATGGATTTTCAAGTGCTGGTGGTTATTTTGAAAACATTCCCTTGTCTTATTTGAGCTTGCTGGTTTTCCAGGCAGTATAGTCATGTCATGCCACAGCTTTTGTCTCCTTGAGACCAGATCATGACTCTGATGCTATGTGCTATATGCTTAGTCTCAGAAGGCATCTCAGTTTACAAGAGTCTCAGATTTTAACCTACCTTATAGAGTTGCTATAAGGACAAGATGAAATGCGGGATGTAAAATGACTTATATGGTGCCTAACACACAGACAACACTCAAACACAAAAGCTGTACCTGTCTCCATATACCTGCTTATATTTTCTACTTCTATCTGCATAGAAGGTCTAGAAGCAGTGACATTCCAGGACCAACAAGCACAGCCATCATTTAGGACTTAGCTTCTAACTATTCTCCAATAAAAAGAAACAGGGCTTCTTAGAGGGGGCAGGGGGAGATGTGTTTAAGGGCTAAATGGGATTTGGCAGCCTCCCACCATTCACAGCCATAAAGCAGAGATTGGTGGGGAAGGAAAAAGGGTTTTATTCACAAGGTACCTTATTTGGTGGGGAACTGGAGCTTCCCTGCTCCAAGCCATTCTTTTCTACAAAACACAGAAATTCCCTTGTTCCTCCAAAGACTGAAATCCAAATACATCACCAGAGACTTCCCTTCATCCTTATCTGCCCTTTTGGAGTCCTAAGGTGCTGCATGGATGGGTCTCTACCTGTCCAGCTCCAGGCTTTGTCTCTCTGGAGTGCACACTTGTGAGGCCAGCATCTCCATTGTCTCCCTGCAGCTTTCTCCCTCTCCTGGGGCCAGATCCTGGCAGATCATGGCACCCAATGAGAGACTCAGTCCACTGGGCCCTGGTGGCTAGCACTTTGGGGAGGAGAAGTGTTCCCAGCCCATGCAACTGCGTGCTGCTCTCAGGGCGGAAGAATGGGAGCAATGCAGGACTAGTGCTTTGTGGCATTGGGCTGCAATGCTGCAATCCCATTGCTGGCAGAGTGTGCATCCCACATGTGGGACTCAGCCTCTGCAAGCTGGCTGGCTTCCAACTATGGGGGACTCCCGACCTGCAGAGATCCCTTCGTGCTGTGGATGAAATAAATACTTCCCAGGCAGCTTGTGCTAGGGGGGAAGGCTGGCTAGTGTCTTGAGAGACAAAAGTTTCAATTGCCCTTCTCCAAGATTTTTTATTGAAGGTAGTAAACTTAAGGGCATGTTGCTTGTCAATCAATGCTAAACAATACGAGTTACAGGAAAATGGATATTATTCAGGAATAACAAGCAAAGGAGCACTGAGATCTTATTCAGGTCAGAATGTGCATTCAGATTTTAAAAACCTCTGCTGTTGGTACAACAGAAGGATTAAGGGAGGTGAGAGAACAAGCCAGGCTTTAAGGAGGTTAAAGTACTGTCTCATGGGCTGATTCCCAAGAAGGCCCACTAGCTATAGCATCGAGGCATGTATGCACCCAGCTTTCCCAGTTTTCCAGTCAGTCTTAAAGGCTTCATCTGGCCTGCATGGGGTTCCAAGCCTTGATGCTTTCCCAGAGGGACCCTGACATCCAACCATGCAAGCAAAAAAGAAGGAAAAGGGCACCCAAGAGGGGCTGTGCATCCACTGGATCCCATGAACACTCCATGCCCCACCTCAACTGGGGGTGAGGAGTGAAGAAGAGAACAGGAGCTCCTGCGTACCCACCATTTTAAATCTTTCCCCCAAAATCCTATGTGCTGTGAGAATATCCAAATTCCCAGTCAATTCCAGGCTGATGTGTACTATGAATGTCAGCCTGCACTGTGTCTCAGCCCTTCCTCTGACTGCCATGATCCAGCCCTGCAGAGGCACTACAGATAATGCCCTACTCCAGCATTACTCCAGTGAGGTGACCTTGTCCAGCCCCATAGCCCACTCAGGGTCTGTTCAAGAGGTATCAAAAGCTCCTTAGTTGTTTACTGTCACCTCAAGGGTATGGAATTATGCCCCAGATCTGGTGATCCCAGACTGCCTTCAGCACTTCCCAACCTCTTTTAGGAGTCCCTCCCTTCTTTAGGAAGGCAGTCTCTCATGCTGGCTTGAGATCCCCATCTACCCCCAAATCTGGCCAGCCCCTCCTGTTACACTACAGCTGAGGCAGGGAAAATTCAATATAAGCCTAGAATATTTTGTGAGGTTAAAAAATTAGAAAGTGAGGAAAAGGGTGGTGGGGATCATGCCAAAAGGACATAGGCAACAATTTAAAAGCTTTTAATAGTTAAATATGGAACAATTTGAACATTAAAATAAATGATAATGGTATTAGATTAGGTCCCAAAATATAAAATAAATACCCAAGAATCCATGTTAGTATAGCTATGTGATTAAATAGGTAACTAAATGGAGAAGAGAAAAAATCTTCTTAAGGGAAAAATTCCAATTAATAAATGTAGAAGAATTAAGGAGGATAGGAAGTCACCATTACAATTCTATAGCAAGCTTCACTGACAGATGTTAAAGGATAAACCTTTAAAGAGAAAAAGGTTATTTGAATACCTTCAAATGGTTTTAACTTGTGTCTGCAAAATCTTTGAAATTCTCTCTAAGAGAATAATCCCTCTCATTGGAATAGGGCTATCTATACCTTTTAAAAATAAAATTTGGAAAGAGATGACTAGTAACTTTATGGTGGAGAAAGCATATACAGAAAACCTTAACCTAGAAATCATAGTCAACACATCAGTAATGATAAGGCATACTGATACCATGAGAAGAGTCATATAAGGTCAGCCTTGCTCAGAGAAATCACACCTGGAGATCACTGTGGAGTTAAGCCATGAGTTTATCGGGTGAAGGAAAAGGGGAACAGGGAGAATAGGCAGCAGCAAGGGAAGAGGCTTTTGGAGAAGTCACCTTCAACCTGACATCTCCAGGTTGGGGCTTTTATTCTGGCATTCTCACAGATACCTGGATCAAAGGAGAGTTGGTTTCTTTACTCAAATTCCATTTGCAAGGGAGTATTAAGAGAGTCTATCTGATGGAGCCAGTCCTTCATTAATGTCTCCCTAGGGATTTCTGGACAAGATAACTTCATTAACTCATCCCTACATGTTTCCTGTCGGGTTTCATTATCATAGTCCTGCTAGGTTAAATATGTAAACATTTACCATTAGAGTTTTAACTAAAGCCCAGGTACAATTAAAATTCAAAGGTATGTACTATCTCCAGGTCATCTAACATATCACCTCTATGGTATTGTTTCCACAAACCATGACCTAAGCCTAGTAATGAGAAAACATCAGACAAACCCAAATTGAGGGACATTTTTAGAAAATATAGGACTTGTGGTCTTTAGTGCCAAGGTCATGAGAGACAAAGAAATACTGAGCAATGGTCTCAGAGCAGAGGAAATGAAGTATGCAATAACTAAACGCAATGTTGTATCCTCAATTGGATTCTAGAACAGAAAAGGGACATTATTGGAAACAGTGAGGAATCTGAATAAAGACTAAAGTTTAGCTAACTGCATTGAACAAATTGTGAACGTCTTAGTTTTGACACCTGCACTGTAATTATATAAGATGTCAACTTTTGGGGAAACTGAGTAAAGGTATTAAGGGAATTTTCTTTGTTATCTCTAAAACTCTAAAAATAAAGCCATTTTTAAATAAATGTTTTCAATGAAATTCGTGACTAAATAAGATCATGCCTATGAAAATACTTGTAAGTTGTATATGGCTATCATTTTTAGATACTATTACTACTTACATAATAATGAAAAACAGTATGCTTAACAATTGGGTAGTTTGAACTGATCAGCCCATACAACAAAATCAACAAAATGTCCCCAGTGCAGACACAACATATGTTTCAGTGAAGACAGTTGCAAGGCCACTTTCCAAGATGCCCCTCTATGATCCTCACCTCTTTTTTCTTTTACACCCTTCTGGCATATCCTCCTACACTGAATAGGGCCAACTTGTATAAGCAATAGAATATGGAGGAAATAATAGTATGTGATTTCCAAGTCTAAGTCATTAAAGACAGTTTGGCTTTTGCCTTACTATCCTGAAATGATCATCCCAGAGAAAGTCCGCCACCATGTTATGAGGATACACAGTCCACTGGGAGGCCCATGTGGGAAGAAACTGAAGTCTCTCTGCTATTTCTAGGCATGTGGTTTGGGAGAGTTTCACATTCTACCCTAAGTGTGTTCATTTGTAAAATGAAGGAATAAAGCAGATGCTATCTAAGCTTCCCAAAGCTTTCTAAGATCTCAGTACTATTTTAGAAAATTCAAAACGGCTTCTTATAGTGAAATAATTTAGCTTTGCTTAATTCAGATAAAAGCAGTAAATGTCCCAGAATAAGTCATTTGTCAATCTAAGTTCTCAGAAAACAGACACAACCTCAGACTTACCAAATACATAAATGGATAAACCTACCTTTGTTGGCTGCAAAACCAAACCCTGTCCCACTGGAATCTGTTTTGTGATACTGAGGTTCTATATTTTACCCTATATAATTCTCCCTAGAATTGGTATTTAAAATTGAGAAGAATTTAGTATGTTGCATAGCCCTGCTCTATTAGCCCAGGCCAACGTTAATGACACATTTTTAATAGAATAATGGGCAATTGGACATCTAAACTTTACCCTGCCATGGATCATTTTTGACAGCTGTGCTTTTTAGTCATCAATCTGATTGAAACTGCCTCCCTGACAGAAGCAAAGATACTCTTCTTTGTTCAGGATTTCCATAAAAGGTGAAAAGAAAGTCTTTGCAGACAGACTGGCGTGCCTGAATAAATTTATTTTACTAGGTTTGTAGCCATAACAGTGAGCAAACAACTGCCTCTTACCTACATCTTTCTGTATACCATAAGCTAGCAAATTTATAGGGTTAAATAATGCTCTTTTGCTTTGACATTTTTTTCTCTGTTTTAAATCACTGCCCAAACTCGCATTTTAAAATCTTTCCCTTGTAATTCTTAACCCTAAGCCTTAGGCTATTTCAGCAATATATGGCTGTGTGTGTTTGTATAGATGTGTATACACTTACATTGTCTGTGATGTTGGGGGAGGAGGACTGGGCTTTCATTATAGTCCTCTTTCTTTATAGAGAACAGACCTCAAAGGGTTTTCTTTCTGAACTACTTAACTTCTCTTCTAAGCATAATGATTCTAGACAGACCAAACAACTGACCAGTGAGCCATCGTGTTTTAATCATTTACAGTCGGATTCCTACAAGGTGGTGCCTGATACTTAGTTTTAAAGAATGTTTTTCTGGGGAACACATTCAATCCGGCATTTCTGAGCAATAAATTACCTGTGTTTGAAGGCCCTTGACAACCTGTATTATTTCATCCATGTTGAAAATAATGGATGAATTGGAACAATGCTCCTCTTTGAATTAAAATACAAAAGGCTTGCATTTGAGAGTTCAAGATAATGAGTAGGCTTTCAACAAACCAACTAGTCCTAAATATCCCTGAGAGAGAAAAGATTTTGGGACTATAGACATGGGGAAAAGGAGGCATAAACATAAGCATATGTACAAACACATTACTTACTTTTCTTTAGGGTCGGGAAAATCATTTTGTATCCTGCACTGTCCCAGATGTTCAGTCAACTATATAGTTATACTACCATGAGACAAACCAGAGCTCTGTGCAAATATTATGATCATCCTGCATTACTCATGAGGAATCTATGATCTCCTTTCTGGCTGTGGCACTAACCTCTATGTATCCCCAACTGGGAGTGGGGGTGGCAAATGGGGGTACTGCAACTGTTGGCCCTGTGGATAGATTACAAGGAACACTGATTAACATCTGTTTGCCCATTGGTATAAGTCAATCATCATATATAAATACTAACATTATTATTTAAATGCTTACAGAAGAAAGAAACAATTATTTTCATATGTAAGTATATATGTACACATAGGTAATCCCCAGAATGAAAAATAATCCCAGAGCAATGATGTGACTTAGAAATGGGCATATCTTCTGCCATATACCTAATGCTATAAGTAATGGTTAGGTTTCCATGCTAAACAAAAGTAATCTGAATTCTGAGATTTATTAAACTAGTTTTAAGATTCAAAATAAAAATTAAGATTACTGCTCAATAGGCAACATATTGCGTTGGCAAAAAAAAAATTTTTCCCTTAAGATGGCTCTAGTAGCACTTAGTTTACTTTAACTTCATTCAAAACAGATTTGTTAGATTGTATTGTGACAGCTGTCATATCAGCGTGAATTTAAAAAAATATCAAAATTGGTGTTTCGTGTAGCCATTTTAATATTGAAGATGGAAGAAAATAGCAACATTTTTGACATATCAGGCTTTATTATTTCAAGAAAGGTAAAAATGCAACTGAAATGCAATAAAAATGATTTGTGCAGTGTATGGAGAAGATTCTGTGACTGTTCAAATGTGTTGAAGGTGGGCTGTGAAACAAAGTTTTGTGCTGCAGAGTTCTTACTGGACGATGCTCCATGGTTGGGTAGACCAGTTGAAGTTGGTGGTGACCACGTTGAGACATTACTTGAGAACAATCAGCACATGGGAGCTAACTGACGTGCTCAAAATATCCAAATCAACACAGTTATCAATGAAAATGAAAAGAAAACTGTTTTTCATTTTAGGGGAAAAATCATGTGGACTTTTTGACCAACCCAATACTACATGAATTAAGAACCAGAGATTCTCATTCATGACTCTGGGCTCTGCTGCTAACTGGTAGCATCACTTTGGGAAAGTTTTGTGACCTCCCTGAAATTGGTTGCCTATATGCATATTACAGGGATCAGCAAACTATGGTCTGTAGACCAAATCTGGTTTGCCAGCTGTTTTGTTATGACTAGCAAGCTAATGATGATTTTTATATTTTTAAGCTTAAATCAAAGGAAAAATAATGTTTTGTAACAGGTAAACTCTATGAACTTTAAATTCTGTGATCCATATTTAAAGTTTTATGAGAACACAGCCAGCTCATTTGTTTACACATGGTCTGCTTTCTATGCTGCTGATGGAAAGTTATGATAAAGAAGCCTAAGGCATCTAATCTATGGCTCTTCACAGGAAAAGCTTGTCTAACCCTGTTGTAATATCTACTTTACTGAGTTGTCAGAAGGACTGACTGTTATGTAAAATGCTTAGTGCAGGGAATTAGGGTGAGAAAATACTGAGCTAATGCTGCCCCTGAAAATGAGTATGTGGCTGCACATGTAAACTTCACAAAAACATAAGAAAAGGTAAAACTGGGAAATAATTTCAGCATACTAGCATTTTCCTTCCATTTACAAGAACACATGGCTGTCTGAGAGGACTTACATAAAAATAAAACTCTCAATTTTGTCGATCTAGTTCAACCTAATGGCAACTGGTCTAGAAATTTCCATTAGATAATTCACTGTTCATTTTAAAGAGGTATAACGGTGCCATTGATAATACTTCTTTATTAGTTATTATTCTTATAACTGAATATCTCATGATAAAACCATTTAAATAAATAGAAGCACATTGATGTGTCTATTAATGAAAACATTAACTCTAAAGATACCTTTTTTAATTTTATTTTTGTTGTATTACCTCGATCCTCTTTTTCTTCCCCTCTGTCCAATTCCCCAACCACCCACTCCCTTCAAAGTCAATCCCACTTGTCCATATCCATGGCTCTTCCATGCTAGTTCCTTGACTAAACTGCTTTCCTTCTTTGCCTCCTTCTCCCCCCTCCCCCCTTCCCCCTCCCCCTTCCCTCTGCCCAAGGAAGGTCTGTTAATTGATTCATATATCTAGTTCTGTTTTGCTTGTTTGTTTGTTTTTGTTCATTATTGTCCTGTAATGGGTGAGATCATATGGTATTTGTCTTTCACTCACTGACTTATTTCACTTAGCATAACACTCTCCAGTTCCATCCATGTTGTTGCAAAGGGTAGGAGTTCCTTCTTTTAAAGATACATTTTATGCTCAATTCTTCATTACTGAAGTAAGAATGATGAATGAAATGTAAGGATGTATCCAGGGTAAAAGTTTATTCCCTCTGTCTTTTCAAAAAGATTTTATTTATTATTTTTAGACAGAGAGGAAGGGAGAGAGGCAGAGAGGGAGAGAGACATCAATGTGTAGTTGCCTTTCACCTGCCTCCAGCTACGGACCTGGCTGGAGACCTGGCTTGCAACTTGGTTATGTGCTCTGGGGAATAGAACCAGCGTCCTTTGGGTTTGCAGGCTGGTGCCTTATCCACTGTGCTACCAGATAGGGAACTATTCCCTCTCTTTTTAATAATGGTAAAAGTTACACTACATTGAGTGCTTCCTCTAAGTGCAACACAGAAATTTGGAAACCGAAAATGAGTATAGATAATTACACTGATGTGGAAATTGCATATAGGTGTGAGCCAAGGAAGACAATAAGGGCACCTTTTAAAACAAATCCCTATTCTCCCCACTTTGATGCAGACACAAAGAGCCTTTAATGAAGCCAGGACTCTTCCTAATGGAAACATGTGACTCTGTTTCTTCATGAGTTTCATTGCAATTGTAGTGTTATTATTAAATTAATAACCATAGTAAGTAGTACTGATGCCACTCTTGGTAGTAATGTCTACTTCTTGTATCATTAATAGTCTAATATGTAACACACACTAGCTAAGGCCCTGGGTATGCAATAGAAAATAAAACATTCCCAACCCCATGGATCTTATATCTTAATGAGCAGAATCAGATTAAAACCAAATTTAAAAACATAAAAATAAACTAGAAAATATCAAGAAATATTAAGTCCTATGATTAACTATGTGATCAGAAAAGGGAAAGAACAACTTTGATTAGGTGATCAGGTTAAAATAGGGCATAAAATGTTGTGGCCTCAAAGATATTTAAGATTATATCTCTGATGCCCTCTCAGCTAGAGAAAGGTTTGAAGAATAGGAAAGGCCTTGTCCAAAGATGCTCATGCTCAAAAATAGAGAAAAGATTGTCTCAAGTAGATTTGTGACTATGGTTTGTCTAATGCATCAACTAGAATAAGATTTATAAGAAAGTCAGAAAAATGGTAAGAGAATTAAAAGAATAGAAGCACCTGAAGCTTTGGTTGAATACAATGGAAACCATTTATATTGAAAGGGATCTCTGGGTCTTTGAACTTCCTTGAACAGGAAGCACACTGAAAAAATTGCTCAGCAGCAAACACAGGCCATTTGTAAAGAAAAGGAAGATGACTAGGAAAGGATATGGAGAGCCCTAATAAAAGAAGAATTGAGCCCTAATCAAAGTATAGAAACAGGTGCCTGTTCAGATTTTATAGTTGCTTTTGAGCTTAACTACCATGGGCCTCCCTTTTGCTTAGCTTTTTTTTTAAAAAAAAAGTTTTTATTTTATTATTTTTAGAGAGGGAAGGGAGAGAGGCAGAGAGGAAGAGAGACATCAATGTATGGTTGCCTTTCACCTGCCTCCAGCTACAAACCTGGCTGGAGACCTGGTTTGCAACCTGGTTATGTGTCCTAACTGGGAATAGAACCAGCAACCCTTGTGTTCACAGGCCAGTGCCTTATCTACTATGCCACCAGCCAGGGCTTCTGCCCAGTTTTTAAGTTACAATTATCCAAGAACATGGTACGTAGGTAGAAAGGGTGAATAAAGTCAAGAGTGGGCCTAGTAATTTCTTGGTTCACAAGCCTTCACAGCAAGAGAAATTGTACTAGAAAACTATGATTGAAGAACTTCCCCTGAGAAGCCTCCTTCTACCCTCATTCCACTTCAAACTATTTTAGATGATGAAATATTCTTGACTTGAGCCTGAACCCAGCCTCATAATGAGATAAGACTTTGGGGGGTCTTGGGAAAGGGTAAATTCCCATTAAAAGATTTTTTAAATGGGAGAATTGTCAATCATTAGGGTCCAGAGTTTTTAAAAATTTCCTTTGTCCATCAAATTCCTAGCAACCATTGATATTTTATCTGTTACTATAGTTTTACCTATTCCAGAATATGATATAGTTAGAATCATACAGTGTGGAGCCTTTTCTGTCACTAAGGCATATGCACTTAAGTTTTCCCCATGTCTTTTTATAGCTTGATAGCTCATTTCTTTTCATCGATGAATAACATTCTATTGAATGGGTGAACTTTATCCATTTATTTTTTGAAGGACATATTGGTTGCTTCCAGTATTTTAGCAATTATGAATGTGATTTTTATTTGTAAGGACAAAGTTTTCAACATATTTGGGTAAATACCTAGCAGCAAATTGCTGGATCATATGGTAAGGCCAAATTTAACTTTGTAACAAACTATCAAACTGTCTTCCAATGAGGTTGTACCATTTTGCGTTCCCACTGGTAATGAATCAGAGTTCCTAATACTTCACATTCTCATCAGCATTTGGCATTGTCAGTATTGTTATTGATTTTAACTTTTGGGGGTATTTTACAGAGATAATCATGTTATCTGTGAACAAAGATAGTTTTAGTTTTTTGTTTCCCAAATTGTGTATTTTTTGTTTCCTTTTCTTGTCTTATTGCATAAGCTAAAGCTTCTATTATGATGTTGAAAAGTGATACACCCTTGCCTTGCATTCAGTATTAAAGGGAAAATATCTAGTTTCTCACCATTAAGTATAATATTAGCTATAGATGTTTTGTAAATGTTCTATATCAAGTTGAAGAAGTTACCCTGTTTCCAGATTATTGAGTGTTTTTTCCTTAATCACATATGGTTGTTAGATATTGTCAAAATAATTTTCTGTATCTATTGATATAATCATATAATTTTTCTTCTTTAGCTTGTTGATATGATTATTTGCATTAATTGATTTCAAAATGTTGAAGTAGCCTTGTGTATCTGGGAAAAATACCACTTGGTTTTGTTGTATAATTTTTGTGTATATGGTTGGATTTGAATCATTAATATTTTGTTTAGGATTTTTGCATCTATGTTCATGAGAGAGATTCATCTCCATTATTTCTAGGTTTTTTGTTTGTTTGTTTTTGTTTTTATTCTTTTCTAAGATATTATGTATTATTTACAGAGAGAGGGAAAGGAGCAGAGGCAGAAAGAGTCATCAGTGTAAGGTTGCCTTTCACCTGCCTCCAGCTATGGACCTGGCTGGAGACCTGGCATGCAACCTGGTTACGTGCCCTGGCTGGGGAATCAAACCAGTGACCTTTGAGTTCCCAGGCTGGTGCCTTATCTACTGAGCCACCAGCTAGGGCCCTGTTTTTGTTTGTTTGTTTGTTTTTGGTTTTGGTTTTGTTTGTTTGTTTGATTGTTTGTTTTTATACAATGATGTATCTTTTTGGTTTTAGAGAGTTTAGAATTTTGTCCCCATTTCTTACTTGAGGATTTCTTTCTTGCTTTGATTATTTCTCTTAAGAAATCCAATTTGATTCTAAATTCTTTTCTTTCATATGTTAACTTTTTAATTTGGCTTTTTGAAATTTTTTGCAGCTGCTCATTATTGCCAATATTATGAAATCTCACAGTGATGGGCCTTAGTGTTATTGTTAAAAAAATGTGCTAGATGTTTTTAGCTGTTTTTAATTGGAAACTTAGATGCTTTAGTTTTGGAACTTTTTCTATATACTTTGTTTACCAATTTCCTCCCTTCTGTTATCTTTTCTATATCTTTGTGTGGTCAGCCTTTGGAGCTCTTGGATGATCTAATATTCTTATCTTTTTATATCTATTTTAATTTTCATTGTTTTTGTTCTGCTTTCTATGAGGATAACTTGGTTTTATTATCTGGCTCTTAGATGAATCATTATATTTTCATTTTCTAGTATTCAAGAGCCCTTTCTCATTTATCTGAGAACATAAATTATCATTATAATCACAGTTTTTTGTCTCTGAATTCCTTGTTTTCCAAGTTCCTCTTTTTCTTTTTGGTGTATTTATTTTTGCATGGAAATTCTTTCAATATTTAGGGATTTTTATTGTCTGTTCATTTATTATGATTAAGGCATTAAAAGCCCAATGGAAGCACTGTGTGAGGAGATGGAGCCTTCCAGCTGAGGTGCTACTTCTAAAAGTGATATATTTGGAATTCTTTTACTTCCTAATAGGAACCTCACCCAAAGACTTTCCATTTTCCTCAAAAAGGAAACATCCAATTTCCTGCTGGCAACATATGCTGAGCAATAGCAGAGGCTATGGCTGCACAGCTCGACATGAGGACTTTTGCTTAATCCTCTGCCTTCTGCTCCACCAATTGCCTCTGAGCCCAGGGTGGCTTGTTCTACTTTAGAAGAAACCTGTGGCCTCCTGTCAGACATGGGCTGGATGACTCTGTGTATACATGCCAGGGGAGAAGGTTTTACCTAGCTGTCTCTAGGGAAGCTTCCCACCACCTTCCCAAATGCAGCTTCATACTTCCCCTGCTTCATGCAATATTATCCAGGGTTTTGGAGAGAGAACTAAGCACTGTTATAATTGCCTTTCTCTCCAGCCATCATTTTGATTGAGCTCTCTCAACTCCAGTAACTTCAACATTCACTTTCCACTTACTCGAAATCATTGCCATTTAAGTCTAATATTGTCTTCTCTTGCACTCTTTTTCTATTGTGCGTGTGTGTTTGTTTGTTTGTTTTTTTACCATTTTTATTACTTTAATGAAGTTTTGGGAGACAGCAGAACTTAAACTTATATATTTAATATATATTTAACCAGAAAGCCACTGGATCATTACAAACCTACAAAATAAAATTTTAGAGGCATAATACTTTATTTCATATACACCAACATGTGAAATATATGATTACTAACCAAGACATGCATGTAGATAATTTAAACAAGCTCACATTTGGCCTAAACATTTATATTATCAAACAGCTCAATTGTTAAACTGTATAATTCATATAATTCTCTCTTCCTAAAAATGCTATAATAAATAAAATAAAAATGACTTCTTAGTTGTCTTACATTGATGATTAACCTTTTTCCTGTAATATCACTTATATGAGATCTTATAAAAGTACATGGAAGTTGAACTTAGGAATGTTGTAGCCCATATACCAATAATAAACTTGGGAGATCTAGCTCCTATCCAGAGCTGGTTGCTTCTTTCAAGAGAAAAATAGAAGTACAAAAATGTAACAAAAACATATTTGGATTTCTGGGTGTACAATGGATTTTTCAATATATTTTTCCAATATTGAAACCTCCTTTCTTTTCTTTTTATTATTGTTTATTCTATTACAGTTGTCCTAACTTTCCCCCTTGGCCCTTCTCCACCCAGCCCCTCGCTCCCTTAACCCTGCTCCTTTAGTCAATCCCTACACTGTTGTCCATGTCCGGTGGGTCATTCATTCATGTTCTTTGTCTACCCTCTTCCCCTTCTTTCCACCACTCTCTCCTGCCTCCTCCCCTCTGTCATTGTCAGTTTGTTCCACGTTTCCATGTCTCTGGTTCTATTTTGCTCATTAGTTCAGTTTGTTCAATGGATTCCTCTTACAAGTGAGATCATATGGTATTTTTCTTTGAATTACCTCTTATATTTTCCCTTTTGGGGAATTCTCCACTGTGTGAGGTGCCCACCTCCCGCTCAGAATATAAAATAAATCAGGTCCTCCTCCCCTCCCTTTCCTCTTTCAGTTTGACAGCAGCCCAATTACAAAGTTATGGGAAGGACTATGCATGTTGTGCCCTGCTCATACAGGCAACAGGTTAAGGAGGTCAATGGGGACTGAATATATCCTGGGGTCTGCTTGCCAAGGGCTACCTCTCCCCAGATGAAATGCCATGTTTTAATTCATACAAAGACTCAGGTTGGACAAACAACATTTGTTGGCATTTGGATCTCGCTCCTACCTCAGGTGTTATATCTATAAGTGCCTTCATGTGCACCTCAGTTATATCAGCATGTGGATGAACAGATTCTGCAGCATCACCCTTGATGTGTTTCCTATTGCCCAGCCCTCAGGTATTCCTGGGTCTTGTCAGTTTTCTACACTTGACTCTCATTAACATTGTGATCCCATAAGAACTCAGTTAATTTTACTTCAGCTGAAAATAGCCAGAACTGACGATTATTGCTTGAAACCAAAACTGACTCAGAGGATGTAAGAATGTGTAGATGGAATACTACTGCAGTTGGTTATACCTTGCTGGGAGTTGGGGAGAAGTGAAGGGATGAGGAGCAGAAAGAGAGGTTGATAAATTGCTAAGCAGTGTAAGCTCTGGTTCTTTGTAGTATTCTCTATCAAAACTTTCCCCCACCATCTCTTTAACTTGCCTGCCCACCCCCACTCCAACTCCCTGACTTAGAGCCTGGTGACAAGTGTGTAAAGCTACACAGTGCTTTAGGCCAGACAATTGCTTTGGTTTTATCCTGGGGATGACTCTCTCTGTCAACACCAATAAGAGCAGACAATAGTAATAGGGGCATACAAGATGGTGAGGTTGTGAGCATTAAAGCAAAGAACAACATTCAGCTTGGAACAAGGTCACTGGCTTTAGATGTGGGAGCTGGAAGGGAAGGAGGATCTCAGACCACAGGTTTTTTAAGTGATCAAGAAATCAAATAGTGGTGCTTTCTGTTTTCTATTGCTTTTAGGCAGAAGGCAATAAAATGAGAGTTTGCAGAGTGAAATAAAGGAAAATAATCGAAAGTCAAAGTATTAACTCTAAGTCTCCGTTCCCATAGATAAAAAAGAACCTGTAAAATAAGTTATTTTATCATATAGACAATATGGTATTAATTCCAGTGTAGAGTGCTCAAAAACCAGAGAGAGAAACAGTATTCAAATGAACATCCAGAAGTAGTGTGAGCATGATTTCCTAGATAGTGTTACCCATAAAGGAAAGAGCATATAAGCAAATGCAATTTGGAAAATAATGATCCATACTATGAAATGGGAGCCACATGACAAGCTCTTGATACAAAATTTGGCAAAAGTCTTTGTCATAAAGGCTTATACAATTTG
Source organism: Noctilio leporinus (assembly GCA_004026585.1). NCBI lineage: Eukaryota > Metazoa > Chordata > Mammalia > Chiroptera > Noctilionidae > Noctilio > Noctilio leporinus. The sequence continues at coordinate 209,254 of PVIW01002312.1, forward strand.
GAACCTTTCAAAATGATAGAGCATCTGCTGTTTCCTTCCACTGGCTTTTCCCCCTTAGTCTGTAAACTTCATTGGACAATAACATACACCAAGGAATTTATTAAAGAAAAAAAAAAGAATATGTCAAAGATATAACAGCCACCTATGCTGTATTTGAGAAGATGAAAGCACAAATCCTGCAGAAGGCATGGAGCATGAGTTGTGTACTAAAGCTAGATATATGAAGAGCTTCGCTTATTTTTGTTGGCTATTAGTTGCAGTAGAAAGTTCCTTTAGTAATTCAGAGTCTAGACTCAAGTTTTCTCTGTTATCCATTCAATTTACCAGTAAGTTATTTGTGGTCCTACTAATGGAAACATATGACTTTAGCTAAGTAAATCAACTTAAAAGATGCTGGGAAATAGCACAGGTGGAATATATGAGAATGAAACTGATGACCTATAACATAACATGATTTATTTTGCTGACACACAAATTTGAAGCATGGGCTCCATAAAACTGGAGAACCTAGAAAATCGTTGGTGCATTTTTGTTGTCCAGTACACATATTTAAATAAGCAGTGCCTTTTACCTTTATGTAAAATCCAGATTTTCTTTCACCCCAAGAAAACAGCTGGATGGTAATAGCCTGTGTTTCAAAAATAAATTGGGAATGATGAAATATTACTTTGGGATCCTTTGGGAGTAGTATCCTTTGGGTACGTTGTTATCCTCCAGATCATTTGAAACTACAGATAGATTTTGCACCGAATTTTAAGAATGTACTTGTATTGGTCTGACTTAAAAGGTTGGTTTTATGATAATCATGAAATGCATTTAATGGAGTAAGGACACAGGCATCTATCCTCCAAGGGAGCTGGGTTTAGGAGCCCTGCAGGTGACCCAGCTGGGAGACATGGCATATCTACTGTGAGCTCCATGTTGAGAATCACAAGGTCAGATGCTCTTATTTGCAGGTGTAATTTGCAAGTTGCTGCTTCCCACATGGGAAGTAGTTTGTTATTTAACAGGGATTAATAATTTCTGAGAGGGATTGCAGGTAGGTCATCTTTAAGAATGATTAAATGCATACATACATACATATATACAGCTTGTTCCTTTACTGGAAATAGTCAAGAATATGAAAGAAAACAGTTTTGTGACAGAGGTGAGATGAAAAGTGGAATACATATTAACCTTTGTGATGAATTCTATTAACAATGATGTTAGAAGTAAGAAAAAGGAGAGTTATTTATTAATTTAAGACTTTTCTTTAGTCTTAAGGTATGATCTTTCAGAATGTCAAGGGGAAATCATAGGGTAAACAAGACTTGAAAGGGAATTATTCAGCTACTTTGGGGATCAAATGGATTCAAGGTACCTTTAGGCATTTGAGTTCACAGAATGACCTTTGCCAGTCAGACCCTCAACTAGGATTCCAGACTGTAACCCTGAGCTAGTTATTAAGTATCTCTGAGTCTTGGTGCTTTATCAGTTATATGGGTTTCCATATGCATTCCCCATCTACCTTACAAGCATGCTCAGAGTATTAAAAAGAAAATGTATCCAAGAAACTTCTTTGTTGATCTTGATATTGCCATTAAATGTAATGAACTACTATTATATCCTGATGCATCTATATACTAATTTCAAACTATTCCTCTGTTTGATGAAGCAAATTTATCAATAATGCCTACTAGGATCATTTTCAGTTAACTTAGTTCTAGTTATTCTGTGGTACTCAATGTCAATATATCACTTTTACAAACAAAATTCTATAATTCACACCACTCTTTGGCTTTCCTCTCAATGACCCCTAATGGAATTAATTATTTCTATTGAAAGATAGTGAGTGTCACGTTTCTTCATTGCCTAAGCTTGGCCTATTTTCTGCCATCCCAGAAAAATGAAACATGTGGCATATTTCTTTTCATCATCCTATGCTATTGTTGTAGTTAAAATAATAGCCTCTCCAAAATGTCCAAGGTCTAAACCCTGGAACCCATGAATGTGTTACTTTACATTACACAAAGAGCTTTGGACATACGATTAAGAATCTTGAGATGGCTTATCCAAGCAAGTTCATTGTAACCACAACGGTCCTTATAATAGAGATGAAGGAGAATCAGAATCAGAGGAGCAGTGGTTGAAGGAATGTGGAGCCAGGAACCAAGGAATATGGGCAGACTCTCTAAGTATGCAAAGGCGAGGAAATGGATTATCTCAGAAGGAACATATCTCTGCTGACCGACCTTAGACTTCTGACCTCCAGAACTGTAAGTGAAATTAGCTGCTCTGAGCCATGAAGTTTGTGACAACTGGTGACAGCACCAATAGGAAATTTATACAGTTACTTTCATGGGTTATTTTTATTGTTGGTGAAATGGTATTCATATTAATGGTATAGGTTTCCTAACTGAGTTAAGAAACCAAAGACAAAGAAACTGTTGGGGTAGGAACAGCCTGCCAAACTAAGAGCAACTATCATGACTATCCTATGACTCACATCAGTGGACAACCATGGAGGAATTTGGCAATTTTAGAGACTTAAAGAACTTGAGGAATAATAAAATAATACTTAAGTATTACTTGCTAAGATATTTTTCAGCTGAGAAATTTGGGGAAGGATATAAATGGTGTCTAAATATTATGAATTTTAAGTTATTTAAAATAATTTTTTCTTTACTATATAGCTTCCATTTGTACCATGCAGCTATATTTCACTGAACTGTTCCACCAACTACGGATGTACAGATGATTAATGTCCCCCATTTTAATAAGGAAATTGGGGCTGAGACAGCATAAGTTACTAACTTAGGCCACACAGCTCCACAGTGTTATATTCCCTGAGTACAGCAAGTTGAATTGTACTTTTTAAATACCAGTCATTTCTTTGTCATGAATGATCTCTTTGCTATTTTTGTGTACCTACCACCTAGCACTGTGACTGTTACATAGGAGATACTTTTTGTTGGAAAAAATAGATGATATTGCTATTCTATGGCTAATTCTTGGCTTGAGGAATGAACAATCCATTTGGTTTTGGATCCTTGCTATATAATGTCATCTAATATGTATCAAGCAAGCTTTTGGCTTGTATCCCATGATATGTGTGGAAATATAAAAAAGGCCTTTTATAAAATGAATCTCCTAATTGGTATTGGAAAAATTGGACAGGTACATGCCAAAAAAGAAACTAGATGATCAACTTACACCATACATAAGAATAAACTCAAAATTAATAAAACACTTAAATATAAGTTGTAAAACCATAAAAATCCTAACAGAAAACAGACAATATAATCTCAGACATCTCTCATAGCCAATATGCCTCCTAGGTCAAGGGAAACAAAAAATAAAATAAAATAAACAAGTGGGACTATATCAAACTAAAAAGATTTTGTATAGCAAAAGAAACCATCAACAAAATGAAAAGAGAACTCGCTGTAAGGAGAACGTATTTGTCAATGACATAACTGATACATAAATAGGTTATACAACTTAACACAAAGAAGACAATTCAATTAAAAAATAGGCAAAGGAGCCATGGCTCAGTGGATTGAGTGCTGACCTATGAACCAAAGAGTTGCTGATTTGATCCCCAGTCAGGGCACATGCTTGGGTTTCCGGCCTAGTCCCCAGTTGAGGGCATGTAAAAGGCAATCACATACTGATGTTTCTTTTCCTCTCTTTCTCCCTCCCTTCCCCTCTCTTTAAAAATAAATAAATAAAAACTTTAAAAAAAAATGTCAAGGGACTTGAATATATGCTTATCCAAAGATGGCCAATAAACATATGAAAGGATCCTCAACATCACTAGCCATCAGAAAGATGCAAATTAAAACCACAAAGAGATATCACCTCACACTGTCAGAATGGCCATCATTAATAAATCAACAAGCAACAAGTGCTGGAGAGGATGTGGAGAAATGGGAACCCTAATGCTCTGTTAGTGGGAATGCAGATTGACACATCCACTGTGAAAACTAGTATGAAGCTTCCTCAAAAAATTAAAAATAGAATTACCTTCTGACCCAGAGATCCCACTTCTGAGAATATAGCCTAAGAATACAGAATCACTAATCCAAACCCCGTCTTTACTGAAGCATTATTTAGGGCAGCCAAGATCTGGAAACAGCCCAAATGCCCATCAGTAAATAAGTGGGTAAAAAAGTTGTGGTACACTTACACAATGGACTACCACATGGCTTTCGAAAGAAAGAAAGAAAGAAAGAAAGAAAGAAAGAAAGAAAGAAAGAAAGAAAGACAGACAGACAGAAAGAAAGAAAGAAAGAAAGAAAGAAAGAAAGAAAGAAAGAAAGAAAGAAAAGGAAATTTTGCCTGGCCTTGTGGTTCAGTTGGTTGGAATGTGGCCCCATACATCAAAAGTTTGCAGTTTAACTCCCAGTCAGGTCGTATACCTAGGTTGCAGATTTGATTCCTGGTTGGGGCATGTGCAAAGGGGAGACAACTGATCAATGTTTCTCTCTCATATTCATGCTTTCCTCTCCCTTCCTCTCTCTCCCACATCAATAACAACATATCCTCAGGTGAGGATTAAAAAATAAAGAAGAAGAAGAAAGAAATCATACCTTTTGCAATAACATGTTGGACCTAGGGATTATGATGCTAAATGAGATAACTTAGTCACAAAAAGACAGTTACAGGATGGTCTCACATGTGGAATCTAATGAACAAAATAAATTGACAAACAAAATAGAAACAGAGTCATGGATACATGGAACAGACTGACAGCTGTCAGAGGAGAGGGAGTGAGAAGGACTGGCTGAAAGAAGGTAAAGAGATTAGCCCCCCAAAAAAGCCACATATATATAACACATATTCACATACAACAATGTGGTGACAGCCAGGAGGGTGGGGACTAGGAGGAAGTGGCAAAGGTGGTGGGGGGGGGGGGGGCGGAGAATGTGAACCTAAAGAGAAATTACTTGAGGTGATGGGCACATGATGTAGTGTGTGGGTGATGCCCCCTGAAATCTTTATGGGTTTGCAAACTAATGTCACCCCAATAAATTTCTTTCTTTCTTTCTTTCTTTCTTTCTTTTTTTTTGCAAAAAAAAGGATCACCTAATATATAGTAAAATATGTAACTATTTAGTTTAAAATAGGTTTCTGGATTAGCCAGAAGCTACTTTTAAATTAAATAATGCAATAATAATGACTCCAAAAAGAAAGTAAACTAAAAGTAATTCTTCAAAATGTGGTGAGAAATCCACAGGAGTTAAATATTTAATCAAAAACATTCAAGAAAACCAGAATTGCTTCTGAAAGCCAGGCTGCATTTTTGGTGGATTAATTGGATAGATTCCACAAACATTTTTCTAAGTCATTATTTGAAAAATCACTTTCACCCCTAATACAATGAAAATATGTTATCCATGCTAATAACCATGTCCCATCTGTTTAAGCACTTTATAACTGAAAAGCTAAACCTGCAGAGTCTATGGCTCTGAATTCAAAACAGCTGCAAGTTGAATGCCGGTTTAAGTATATATTACCTGGTAGATAAGCCCTATGAGCTTCTCTTTAATGGATGTCAATAGTACTATGAACCAACCTTTCAAAATAAAGTACCCTTAATCAGCCAGAGGACAATTGTTGGGGGCGATAGATTATCTCTAGCCAGTGATAAGTGACTTCCGTTTTTAAAGATATTTTAATGAAATTACTTCTTCTTCAAGATTGAAAGCTATCTCAAAGGGTTATCAAATAGTACAACACTAAATTAATTCCATTAGTAACCCATGAATGTTGGAATGCTCAAAAAATTTGGTTAACCGTAGAATACAAAAACTTGAAGGTAACAATGAATATTTCCTTATAATAATGGCCACTAGATCGATGTTTTATCACTTTAAACAAGGCAGGTAGGCATTTCTTTCCTCCACTGAATAGGGAGAATAGGGCAGACATATTTTAACTGGGTAGAAAACTATCAATAGAAGCAAATCAATACAGAAGTATCTAAGGAATAAATGAACCAAATAAATAAGAATAGTAAAACAATAAAGATAGTGACTTACTTCTATAATATGAAAAATATTTCCTTTTTTAGAGAAATGAATGAATACTAGATAATAAATGTAGCTGGATTTTAAAACTAATGCTTAGTTTACAAATCACATTGAATGCATTATGATTTTTGTTTTACAACTGTGTGGTAACTATGTTTAGAATTATCTTTACAGATAAGAAAGCAAAGGCTCAGGCTTACTTAGTTGCTATCCAAAGTCACAGAAATTTTGAAACTGAGAGATAGAGTAGCAACTTTTGATCTAAACTTCAAATTTTTGCCTCTTGTTCACTATCTCCATCAATACTTCTCTATTTATTGGCAGAGATTTTAAAGGGATTACTACATATGATATTTCATCAAAGAATAAAAGCCTTAATAAGTGAGATGGTCTAGAAACATTCATACATCAACCTTTAAAATACTATATTTTGCATATAAAACGTTTCTATGCTTTGGTGATATTTCCTTTAATAGAATGAGACTGAGGTCTGACTCCAAAGCCAGCTGAAAGAAGGAGGTAGAAAGGTGATATACCAGACTGTTTTATCAATGCTCAATTCACTAAATTCATATACACGAAAGTAAATGGTTGGTGTGAAAGCACAATGAAACACACCTAAGCAAAAATGTTTGGTGATTATTCTCTCTCTTCAAAACACTGGAGAACGGGATATGAAAAATCAAAGGAAGAAGTTTCAGAGTGAGCACCAAATAATTTGGTTGTATCAAGAGGAATACTAGTGGATTCTTACAGCTGAATGGGAAACTAAGTACTGATCCAAAAGCATCTAAATGTTTTCAGAAATGTGAACTCTTATCTACAATATTTAAGGTTGATGAATCAGGCAGCAGAAAATTGTTCCATAAAATAAATGCCCTAGTTTATCATACAAAAAACCTTAAAGCCTATCTTTATGTTAGATTTTCGGTAAAATTTTGGGACAGGAGATAGTATCTTTAAGTGCAGTTGTTAGAGTTTGGGGACCTAAAAAGTCTTAGTGCTTACCCTAGGGAGATTCTGACCAATTTGTTATGATTAGCCCAACTTTACTAGATTCATATTTTAAGAAACTGCTACTGGATCCACCTCAGGTAGAGAACATTAAACATTTAATATTTATAGTTTAGTTTTATCTGATAAATTTTCTTCTGTAGTTTTGTCATCAATTGTTTATATTTTCACGGTAAGAAACGTATTTTTATAAAAAGACCATCTGAAGTACAATATTCTGTCAGTAGAAAATACAGTTAGCATGTGACCCCATGGAAAAGCCAGGTCCTTAGTTGGAGGATATCCATATGACTGACGTCTATGGCAAGAGTTATGTGAGCACAGAAGGGAATAAAATAGTGTAATCTTAGTCAAAATAATAAGAGAAATTTCACAGAAGAGTTGATCATCGAAAAGGACTTTGAATGGGTAGGATTTTGCTCTGGGGAGCGGGATCAATAGTTTTCCAGGCCAGTAGAATCTGAGTAAAGGCTTTAAGTTTAAAAAGGGCATGACCCAGAGCTGTGAAGAAGCCAAGCAGTCTGAAATTGTAAGGAAAAATGCAGGTTCCGCTGCCTGCAGCAAGGAGAGCCAAACTCTGAGACAGGTGCTGGTGCAAAAAGAGACTGGGGAGAATGGTGGTCTCCCGTCTCAAATACCATCTTATAGTTCTTATAGGGCTAGGGAGGGGAAGGCTTTCTTTTTCCTAGTCAATTAGTTTGCTAGCTTTTTGTGTGCTGGGGCCCTATCCATTCATCTCTCTAGCCTTGGCTCGCTCAGTGTAAGAACCTCCCCCTTGGCCATCTTGGCCAACGCGGGATATCCCTCTTCCTCCAGCCCCGGCTGATTAGGGTTTCAGGGTCAGCGAGGAGGGACGGGGCTGCAGGACTTGCCATCAGGAAGCCTGGAGATGCCACCGCCCTCAGTTCACCCTCGAGATTACCCAGGGCAGCCAGTTGGAGTCCGCAGGGCACCTCTGGATCCTGGTGTGCCCCTGTGCACTACCCATCCCTCCAAAGTGGCCAGACAGGAGGTGCTCACACTGTTGCAGCTGCACACGCTCCCACTGACTGTATATGGTAATAGAACAATGGGTGTTTTTCATTTATTTAATAAATATTTATTGAGTAAGTACTATGTTTCTAGCAGCCTACTAGGGGAAAGACAAATAATGCATAGTTATGCTTTCAAAAACTTCACTGTCCAGCTTGAGAAACTCTATTAGTAAGAAATTGTGTTTAGCTTTCTGAAAAAGCAGTACGACTATCATGTCTTAGTCAGAAATTCCAAACAGGTGTGTTACACAGCACATTTCTTTTTGCCAATGGGTTGCAGGTGTGACAAAATAATGACCTGACTTCCCCCAACCCTGCCTCATTCCTCTACTTGAGAGCAGAGAGAGCATTTTCAATATTCAACTTTGTCTGACTTGCCTTTTCCTAGAAAGTATTAAATATTACCATTTTTATGCATCTCATGATGTAAAAAAAAATCAGAAAACACTGGCTTTGCACAACAGTTTGATATTTTCTTTTTAAACCCGTATGTATAGCTGGCGTAGTACAGAGTTTCACATCACTATAGCTTCCTTTTATCTTTCTTTCATGCATAGCTTTTATTTCCATAGCTGCTCATTGTCTCACCTCTCTATATATTCACATATATTCCTAATATGCCCACATTAGGAAACCAAAACTTACTTAGAAAATACCAATGTTCCACATTATTCTCATTGACCAGAACTATTTCATATAAGTAGACTTAACTACCAGAGAGTCTGAAAATATAGACTTTTAGCTGAAATCAGGCAATTCCAAATATAATCATGGTTCTTTAAGTAGAAAGAAAGAGGAGAATGGTACTTGGGTCTACTGGGCCTGCTTCAGAGGCATAGCATAACATAAGCAAACAATTACAATGCTGTATGTACTAACTCCAGTAATAAACAGCATATCTTGGCAAAAAAGTGAAAGGATCCATTATTTCTGCCCAAAGAGGTAACTGATGTTTGATAAAAGGCAGAAAAATTGAACAGTCTTGAGCCTAAAGAATTAACTTAGTGTTTTAACCAAATTAAGATAGGACAAAAGTTCTGAGGAGGTGAAGTGTATGGCTGAATATTTGAGTTTGGTAGCCCAGAAGTCAAAGGCATCTACTCATATTTGGTTTTTCTGAGACCCAGAAGCTTACATCAGCATAAGGAAGCTCCTTCTGTATTTTTGGGTTGGCTCTTCATAGCAAGGGAATCAGAACTTGATACAAAAAAAAAAAAAAAAAAATTCTATAAGGAGAATCAGTGGCAGATCCTGGTGAAAGTAGAGTAGTACACCTACCAGGATGGCTACTATCAAAAATAAGAAAGAAAAAATAAAAAGCAAGTGATTGTAAGAATGTAGAGAAATTGGTACCCTTGTTTACTATTGGTAGAAATGTACAATGGTCCAGCTGCTGTGGAAAGCCACTTAGCAATGCCTCAAAAAATTAAAAATACCCACATGATATAATTATTTGGCTTGAGACAATATACCCAAAAGGATCAAAAGTAGTATCTCAAAAAGATATTTGCACAGCCACATTTATAGCAGCATATTCAATGTTCCTCAACAAATGAATGGGTAAAAAAATAAAATGTTTGTAAACATCCATACATGACATATTATTCAGCTTTAAAAAAGAAGGGAATTCTGAAACAGGCAACATAGATGAACCTTGAGAACATTATGCTAAGTAAAATAAACTAGTCACAAAAAGACAAGTGCTATATGATTCTATTTCCATATGAGGTAGCCAGAGTATTAAAATTCATATAGGCAGAAAATAGAACGGTGTTTGCCAGAGGCTAGGGGCAGAGAGAAATGGCAGTTATTGTTTAATTGTTATAGAATCTTCATTTTGAAAGATGAAAAGTTCTGGAGATTGGTTGAACAATGACATGAATGTACTTAACTTCTACTGAACTCTACATGTAAAAATGGTTAAGATGGTAAAATTTAAAAAAATAAGATTGAAGCTCTGGCTGGTGGCTCAGTGGATAAGGCACCAGTCTGTGAACCCAAAGATTGCTGGTTTGATTCCCAGCCAGAGCAACATAATAACCAGGTTGCAAGCCAGGCCTCCAGCCAGGTCCATAGCTGGAGTCAGGTGAAAGGCAACCATTCATTGATGTCTCTCTCCCTCTCTGCGTCTCTTCCTTCCCCTCTCTCTGGAAATAATAAATAAAATCTTTAAAAAATAAAATAACATAAAAAATAAGATTGAATGCTTCATACTAGAATAATTTTTCATCATTCTGGAACTTAACATCTCTAGAATTTTTGTATAATGTATCTCTAGTAATAATTTTTAAATATCACTTAATTTTAAGTGATTTTGTATGTATTTTTCAAACATTAGCACTATAAAATAATTGTTCTAGAAAATAAGAAATAGTCTGGTCAGATGTTGTGTGGTTTCCTACCTTGCCTACCATTTTTAAAAATCATTGTTGCTCTCATAGTCAGGTGCTGCTTTGAAATGCAAGTTCTTATTTTAGAGATGTGATAGGTTCAGAGAAATTGAGTTTTTACTTACTTGGCTAGTATTCAAAAGTGACAAGTACCTGAAGGAGAAATGAATTGTCTTTACAGACATAGACTTTTTCCCAAGAAGAATGTGGGCAGGAAGGAGTATGAAAGGAGTGCAATGGGACAGGAAAGAGAATGTGCAAAAGCGTGAGAGAACATGGTTTTCCAGGACATGAACATGGGGCAGTATGAAAGGTTCTCAGGGTGACAACAGTTACTGAAAACGAGACCAGGAAGGTAGGCAGAGATGTTGAATGCTTACTCTGTGTCAAACCAGGCACATACTTTACCTCAATTCGTCCTTACAGCTCTCCTATGACGGAAGTACTAGTATTGTTCATAATACAAATGAACACACTAAAAGTTGGGGAGGTAAAGTAGTAGTTAACATTACAAGAATAATTTACCTCAGGCAGCAGGGAATTGATCTGCCTGGTCTTTTAGGAAAAAAATATCAACTAAATATAGCTAACAGATAAGCTATTTATTGGATGCAAGGTAGTTTATATAATCTATTGGCTGCAAGACAGTTTACATAATCCTTTACATGTGTGTAATAGGCTGTCCATAGAGAACTTTCTAGCACTTAGAATAGTTAGGTGGAATTCTTCCCAACTTATAGGGTCCAATATAAAGAGATTGACTGTTTAGAGAGCTATGATGTATAACCTGAATCTAGGTAGTCTATACTAAACCTCACTGTCTCATTTCTCCAAAGACTTGTTCTTTTTTTTTTTTTGTATTCCTTTTTCATATCCATCATCTCTTCATACTATTGTTTGGTGTTGTTATCAAACTTGCAAAGGTGGTGGTAGTAGATCCCATTTCTAAGATGACAATGAACATTACAAATGCTTCTCATGTTGATTTCTGCTGTTGGTTACAACTTCTCTCCCACTAAACTGCCCAACCAAAGCTCATATGAGATTTTCAATTCCATTTCATTTCAGAAATACGTTTAACTTTACCATAAAATTCTCTTGTGACTCTTGCTCTGTGTGATTATATGTATTTTTTATAACATAAAATTATTGAAAGGCTTTACTGAAAATCTGATTATATAGGAACGAACTATTGACCTAAGTCATGATTTAATATAGAAAAATGATTTAATATAGAGGTGGAAAATAGTGAAATAGGATAATTCATTGTTTGATTTAGATGTAAATTGACTTGGTTTAAAGAAGAGGAAGCATTATTGAGAATGGTAAATGGAAATATAGAAAATGTTAAAATATTTGTATTAGATTATTTAAATCCATCCATAATTAGCAGATATAAATTAAGCAGTTACTATACACTAGGTAATGAGTATCTTTATCCCCAAGCCTGTGTAGAAAATTGGAAATAAAATGGTAACAGAAGGGATACACTGGGCATAACAGCAGACATGGCAGAGGAGCCAGCAGTAAGGGGTGAGGGTGAACCCTCTAGCTCCATGTGCTGTGTGGCTCTTAGGACTCCTTGCAGCTGCACATAAACCTTCCTTCCTCTCTACCCTGTGCAAGCACAGGTGGAGGCCTCCCTGGAGCAAACAGAAATGAACTGAATTTAGTAGAACAGTGTCACTAGAAGCTGGGTGGAGCGAAGTAAGCAGGGGACAAGTAAGTGGAATGTAGTGCTATCCCTTCTTTAAGAAGCTTATGTTAACAGAATAAGAAAGGGGAGAATTTGTGAGGATTTCAGTTTATCATGTTCTTTATCTTTCTCGTGTCACCAGGAGCAGGTTATCTGGTGAGGGTAAGGATCATGGAGGTGGGCATAGCAGTCAGAGGGTGGTTGACAACTGAGGTAGAAGGAAGTTGTGCTTAGCTAAGTAAGAGTTACATCAGGATGACAGGGGAATTATTTCTTAAAAACTAGATCTGTGGTCTCAGAGTGCCTATGCTGCAGCATGTTCTGATGTACAATTTAGTACACTCTGCCTAGAAGAAGCATGGAGTTCTTTCTTTCATATGCCACAGAATTTGTTCCATTAAAGATGAATTACCTCCAACATTAATGCAAAAAGTCTGAGATGCACTGTTCCCAGGCACTGCAAGCACACTTTGACAGAGACACATGTAATAGAAGGCAGCATCCACTCAGTATTATCAAAAATAAATGTACATACCAATCTCTCCAGAAGGTCAAAAGAACCTTTCAAAGTAAATTGATGGGTTTACAGACATTCTTTTTTAAATGAGGTGAAGGATCCACTTAAAAGAATTTTATTAGACTTGTTTGATCTCAAAACCTTCCTGGAGTAAATGCATTCATCCTTTTGTACCAATTACCAAGTCCTAACTTGGGTAACTGTGATGCAGTCCACAGTCCATGAATCATCTTTAATCTACGCTTGGAAATGCACCAAAGCACTACAAAGATTCAAAATGAAATTAAATTGTCTTCAAGCTTCAGAACAGACCCAAGTATGAGTGCAGACCCAAGGGAAATGCCATGTTAATGCAATTTATTCTTTTAAATACTAGCCTAAACTAGAATTGTGTATTGTGGGTTTTCTTACCATTTTTAACATGCCCTCTATTGTTTAATGTAACTTTAGTCCACAAATAAATACTTTTCTTCCCATATGAGTATATCATACTGTCATTTGTGGGCTTACAAACCTTCATCAATCAGAGCACTGTAGCAGACAGTCTGCCCTTCCACTCTCCCTTGTAAAACTGCCACGGATTATGTCAAGTTGCAGTTCCCTTCTGCCCACCAGATAATGAGCTGGAACATGGAGGAAAGATCGATGTCAAATAGAAGAGGGAGATAGTTTTGCAGCTATCCCTTTCAGTTGCCATTTGATTCCATTTGCAGAAATCATCCTCCACCTCCCTGACAAAGCTGAATGTGTTATCACCGCAGCTTTAGTTCATTGGATAACCCAGAGCTCTCTTTCACTCAGGAGAACACTTTCCATTAGAGTCAAATGGAAATGGACTGTTTTAGCAGGAGGGTAAAAAGAAGGTGGGACAAACAAGTAATCGATTGTATAGTGAAAATGGGTTATGCATGAGTGTGTATATATGTGCACATGTGTGACTACAGAGTGGCTACATGTGTAAAATGAATAATAGCTATAAAGCTGATGCCATTGATATTTGCTTCTGAAAAACTCCATGTACTTGGAGACTAATGGCAATTGTTAATGGGTCACAGCCTATTGTGCAAATGTTCACACATACCCATGTGGGTGATAGATGTTAGTCAGCTTTTAATTCACTGTGCTAATCCAAGCTTCAGGAAAAAAAGAAAATCTAACACCTACCACTTATGCTTGAATTTATCATGCGGTTTTTATGTTTTTAGAGGGAAGATTGCCTGGTGATCTAAAAATGGATAATACTTCACACACACACACACACACACACAAAAGAGACCACATGCAAGTCTCTTAGCTACTGAACTTGGCGGCAGTTGACACCCAAAGAATAGACTTCAGTCAAAGCTTGAAGGATTGTAATTGTAGAAGCTAAAGGCCAAGAGAGGGTGAAAAGGATCTGCTTTTGCTAAGGTCCTGCTTCAGAACACTCATCATAGCACAGGAACGAAGGGCCTTAGATGTACATTAAGACCCTCATTAAGGAAAGTATAATTATAAAAGAGAACAATTCATTCAGAATTGAGAATTAAGACACTGATCCACCTGGCTGGTGTTGCACAGTGGATTGGGCATCAGCCTATGAACCAAAAATAAAAAAGAAACTGATTCAGGTAGAGGATCAAACCAAAATGTGCAGCAAAGGGTAATAAAAGCAAGGAGACAGGAAGAAAGCACATGCTGTGGGTTTATAACATCAAGTTCCAAAAACAATTAGGGAACATTAGAATGGTAAAGAAGGCAAATTAACTGCCATTAACCCATACTTCTTGGAGTAAAGACATACCCTTCCTGGTCTTACCCAGACCTGTTCCTGTCTGTCCATAGCAAAGAGCTGTGTGCATCCTTATATGAACTTGTTTTAATCATTTGCTATTCACCCCATTTGTGAGGAAGAGATCCCTGTCGTAGGGTTATGACAAAACACACAACACCTTCAGCAGACAGGTGAGAGTGACTGCAGTTTATCAGTCATATTTACTCACAGCCCAGGAAAGAACAGCATACACGATGTAGGAATACATGGAGGTTGAACTCAGGGTCAAAGTGAACAACCGGAGCATGTGGATGATTCATAGCATCAAGAAGGTGGGAATGACCCTCAGTTCTTCAGGAGGCTGTGACTGGCTATTTGAATAATACCATACCTGGCAGGAAACTGGAGCCCACTACTCAGGAATAAGCAAGCAGAAACTTCCCTTGGTCCCCTTGATAAGGAGGGTTGTTTGGCTAAGAGACCTTAAAAATGGAAGTAGAATAGGGAGGGGAACATGATTAGGTAATGTGAGGTTCTTGGTGTGTGAACAAAAGTCAAGATACCAAGCAAGGCCCTAGCTAGTAGCTCAATGGATAGGCACCAGCCTGCAAACCCAAAGGTTACTGGTTCAATACCCAGCCAGGGCACATAACCAGGTTGCAAGCCAGGTGGCCAGCCAGGTCCTTAGTAGGAGGCAGGTGAAAGGCAACCATACCTTGATGTCTCTCTCCCCATTTGCCTCTATCCCCTTCCCCTCTCTCTAAAAATAGTAAGTAAATAAATAATTTTTTATTAAAAGAAAAGATAGCCCTGGCTGGTAGCACAGTGGATAAGGCGCCAGCCTGCAAACCCAAAGGTCACAGGTTTGATTTCCCATTCGATTTCCCAGCCAGGGCACATAACCAGGTTGCAAACCAGGTCTCCAGTCAAGTCTGTGGCTGGAGGCAGGTGAAAAGCAACCATACACTGATGTCTGTCTGCCTCTCTCTCTTCCCCTCTTTCTAAAAATAATAAGTAAAATCTTAAAAAAAAAAGAAAAGAAAAGAAAAGATAGCAAACAATATTGGGCCTTACTATTAGGTCTTAGACCATGCACAGAAAGAGGGACCCGCTTCTGCTTCCTTCATTTAGAGCTTCCTTATTTCTTAACTGTGCTGAGAATGTGTAACCTTTCTGACTGAGAAAAATCATCTACCTAACGACTTGCTTTCCCTTTATACTCACAATTTGCAGGAGAATGCACAAAGCAATGCAACTTTTGGCTTCTAGTTTTCGTGCTGCTTTTAAGGTTATACGCAAAGCATAAGCAAGCAAGCAGGACAGGAAGAAAACAAAGTTCTTTTTTTTTTTTAATTTTATTGTTGTTGTATTACATCCATCCCCTTTTTGCTCCCCTCTATCCCCCTCCCCACCCATCCAATCCCTCCAAAGTCAATCCCACCTGTTGTCCATGTCCATGTTTCCTTTATATTAGGTTCTTGTCTAAGCTGCTCCCCTTTCTTGCCTCTGCCTGCCCCCTCCTCCCAACCCCTTTCCCCCTGACCACTGAAGGCCTATTCATTGTATTCATATACTTGGTTCTGTTTTGCTTGCTGTTAGTTTTGCTCATTATTGTCCCGTAATGGGTGAGATCATATGATATTTGTCCTTCACTGACTGCCTTATTTCACTAAGCATAATACTCTCCAGTTCCATCCATGTTGTTGCAAAGGGTACAAGTTCCTTCTTTCTTTCTGCTATATAGAATTCCATTGTGTAAATGTACCAAAGTTTTTGGATCCAATCATCCACTGATGGGCACTTAGGCTGTTTCCAGCACTTGGCTATTGTAAATAGTGCCGTTCTGAACATAGGTGTGCATAGGTTCTTAAGATTTGGTGTTTCAAGATTCTTTGGGTATAGTCCAAGTAGTGGAATCGCTGGATCAAAAGGCAGTTCCATTTTTAGTTTTTTAAGGAAACCCCATACTGTTTTCCACAGTGGCTGCACCAGCCTGCATTCCCACCAACAGTGTATGAGGGTTCCCTTTGCCCCGCATCCTCACACTTGTTGTTTGTTGATTTGCTGATTGATTGCCATTCTGACAGGTATGAGGTGGTATCTTATTGTGGTTTTAATTTGCATCTCTCTGATGGCTAGTGATGTTGAGCATTCTTTCATATACCTCTGGGCCCTTTGTATATCTTCCTGAGTGAGTTGTCTGTTCAGGTCCTTTGCCCATTTTTTAATTGGGCTGTCTGTCTCCCTGGTGTTGAGTCGCATTAGTTCATTATATATTTTGGAGATCAGACCCTTGTCTGAGGTATCATTGGCAATTATGTTTTCCCATACAGTTGGTTCCCTTTGAATTTTGCTGATATTTTCTTTTTTTTTTTTTAATTTTATTGTTGTTGTATTACATCCATCCCCTTTTTGCTCCCCTCTGTCCCCCTCCCCACCCACCCATTCCCCCCAAAGTCAATCCCACCTGTTGTCCATGTCCATGGTTCCCTTATACTAGGTTCTTGTCTTAGCTGCTCCCCTTCTTTGCCCCTGCCTCCCTCCTCCCTGATATTTTCTTTAGCTGAACAGAAACATTGCAGTTTGATATAGTCCCATTTGTTGATTCGTTCTTTGATTTCCTTTGCCCTTGGTGAAGTATCAGTAAACATATTTTTGCATAGGATATCTAAAAGTTTACTGCCTATATTTCTCTCCAGGACCTTTATGGTGGCACTGCTTATGTTTAAATCCTTTATCCATCTTGAGTTTATTCTGGTGTATGGTGTAAGTTGGTGGTCTAGTTTTATCTTTTTGCATGTTGCTGTCCAGTCCTCTCAACCCCACTTGTTGAAGAGACTGTTTTTACTCCATTTGATGTTCCTTCCCCCTTTGTCAAATATTAATTGACCATAGAGTCCTGGGTTAATTTCTGGGCTCTCTATTCTGTTCCATTGATCTATATGTCTATTCTTATGCCAGTACCATGCTGTTTTGATGACAGTAGCCTTGTAGTATTGTTTGAAGTCCGGTATTGTGATTCCTCCTACCTTGTTCTTCTTTCTCAAGATTGTGGTGGCTATTCGTGGGTGTTTTTGGCTCCAT